>CM020225.1:2102500-2272500 GCA_009819775.1 Phoenicopterus ruber ruber
AGATCATCTTCATAAATTTTGCATTAAGGTATCTGTGCCAGTACCTGGAATTGATTCAAAATGCTTAAGACACTCAATTACTTTTTAACACTGTTACCCGATGTAATGACATATCTGCTATTTCCCTTGCATTTGATGATGCAACATCATTGTAATTGATTCATTTTCTCAATTAAATAAAGCTACCGTGCTTTCCTCGACGCGAATGCCACAGAGACTCCCCAGCTAGATGTATTACCTATTTTCTCCGTCTCAGATATATCGCTTGTGAGGCTGCGCTGTGCTCCTCTGTTAACTCCGCTAGCAAATGCAATGCTACAGTCGTATTTTTCAAGTTCTGAACAGCAATGAACTTAGCTGTATTTATATTAGGCATATTTTTCACTGTTAAAACTATGTTGTTTACCTTTTCCAAGAGCACATTATTGGGCGGCCTCTGCAACCATAAACCAAACCTAACTGACGGCAACTTTACAGTCGGCGCTTCTCCTTTTGCGCACAGTTCATGAAAAAGTGAAGCATCCAGTTTTATAGCACGTTAAGAACAGTTTTAGAAGTACTCAACGCAAACTGGTTTATCTTCCCGTTCCCCCACGCTCCTTTTATTCCTCCCCTAACCGCCTGGTTTTCGTGCATTACCGGGAGGTGAGAAGTTTAGGAGGCAGGTTCATCTCGAGGGATGCGCGTGCAGCTCGAAAGCTCGGGATTCGGCGTGTCGCACCCCCCGTGCGCAACGCGGGGATCGGGACGGAGACTGTCGCTCCCCCGGTTTTGTACTTGCCCTGAGGAACTGCAAACAGGGAAACGGCAGCAGTGCCACAACGCACAACCCAGCTGGAAAGGAAGACAAAGCCGGCACAACGGGCGCTTTGAGTGTCGAGGAGCGCTTTGATGCGCTCGCTAAAACGTCATCCGCGCCTCAGAAAAGCCGCTCGGAGCCTGTCGCCGCCGAGGGGCTCCCTCAGCCCCGCCAGAAGGACGCGTGCGAGCCCCCGCCCCGCTCGCCGCGGGAAAACCCAGCCGCTCGGAAGGCTGCGTGAGCTTTTCGTATGCAACCGAAACTGCGCGAAGCCGCAGAATTAGATCAGCTATTCGGTTTGTGCGAATCTGTGTTGTATTTGCTGCGGTTTGACTTGCTGCACGTGATCGTTTCTAATTTGAAGAAGCGGGGCAAATGATAAATAAATGTATCACATTAACAGTCTGTTTCTCAGGTCATGAAGTATCGGTGGTATCTGGATAAGCCACTCCATAAAGCACATTCTCCAAATGGCGTTTTTTTTTTTTTAGGTTGGTTAAAAATGCAAAAGTTTGCCTCCTGCTTCATCTACTATTTAATGAATGCCTCTGGTTATGAAAGGCAACTTTTGACAGACCATCAGGTTATATTTCTGTCTCCATGGAGATACTTTGGACGGGAAGTGGCGGAGGAGACCTCTACCATCCCTTTCACATTATATTCACAAGCACAATCAACGAAACTCAAATGAATCCACCCCGGGTAACTTAGAGGAGTCAGTAGCTATAGCTTTAATTTTCGCTTTTACTCTCTGGAATTAGGACTTGCCCTGGAGCTCTTGTTTGAGAGATTTGCAGGTGACCCAGGGTTAGATCTTCCCATATCAGTTAACAAATTCTCCCTTTACATATATACTGCTTTTCAAGCTAGTGATATTTTTTTAAAGAGAAAAATACATATACCAACAAATCATACAGTTACGATTTTTAAGGGAGGCTTCACAGTAGAACATTTATTTTCCTAATCCAGGAAACTGTGGATTTTAAAAGTACATATAACTTGTTTTTAATCTTTACGAATGAGGGTTAAGTTTTATTCAAGAGCGGAAACGACAAACACGGTCTCCTCTTGACAAATGCCCAACACAGACTTGCTTTGTCTCTGCCCTGGTATAAATGGAAAAGGAAGATGTAAGCGTAACTGCGTGTCCACGTGGTCCTCACCACCGTGGGTTTTAGCCTTCCTCTGGAATGAAAGCATGATCTTCAGACGTATTTTATAAAGTCTTGCAAAACGGAATGGTCATACTTCTGGAAGAAGTCAAAGCACCGTAGCCGGTAAGACTGACCCCCCTAATTTGTTCCTGATATTCTGAACATCCCCCCCCATCCCAGTCTGTGGATTTTGCAAATGGCAAACTTCAATCACTGTCACAAAGCAGAGGACAAAAAAAAGGATAAAAATTATTTCAAAATAATAAAAAAAAGGCAATTCACAACAACCTTAATATTAAATATATTCTTACAATTATATTACGCTGGTTTTCCCAGAGGTCTACAAACAAATTTATATAAAGAGATTATTTCATCCACCATTGAACTGCAGCCACTTCTCACAGAAATCTGTTTACCAGAGTTTAGTAACACAATTCAACAAAGTGGGCATGAAAAACCACACACTGTTGAAATTATGGAGGGAGCGTAAGAAGCCAACAATAACTACTACACCGGAGTGGGACCAGGCTGCTAATGGTGACCCATTCCTCAATCGGCAGGAACGTGGGACAAGCAAGTCCTAGGAAAGAGAGTAAATTTAGCAAACTGCTGTTTAAGTCCTTGTTTTAAGCATCACAAAAAGCGCATTCAGTAGAACAAAGGGTGGTCAGCCAGAAACCGAATAAAGGAACGAGGTTTAGTTATAAACACTTCTTGTTTATTGTCACCCATGTTGATCAAGTTCAGCGGAACGGCCACCGTGGCAACAGAGAGGACCACCAGGAGAACCTAGAAGCCACCACGGAAGAGGAAAATCGATTTAAGCTGTGGGCTCAAAGAAAAAAGAAAAAGTTCCAAGAAAAACCCCAGGAACAGCCAGAAATCTAGAAAGGAGAGACCGAAAGAACTGGGGTCTTTAGACTAAAGACAGAGCAAGGACGACATAACCACCAACCCTCCCGCATCTCTTCTCCATGTTCAACACACGCACAGCTACCGCCGTACCCTGCAGCGAGGAAAACCCTTCTCATCCTAAAGCAGAGGAACAAATCACCTAAGGAAACAAGGGAGCCCCCGACACCAGAAGCACTGGCAAGCAGCGGAGGAATATCCATCAGGACTGTCCCTCCTCGTAAGCACACCGCTGCAAGTCCCTTCCAGCTTGAAAGAAAATGAGTAAATGTCCATGGTTGAAGCCTGTCACTGGAACCCATCTAGAAAAATCCTGAGCTTTCTCTGACGAGCTGCAAAATCAATTGTCATCACTGCACATGACACAATTCTAGGGACATCTGAAAGGAAATAACCCAAAGCAGCAAGAATTTGGGTATACGGATGGAGTTTTCTAACGAAACTGAGGTGCTGAGCGGGTTTGGGCAATGAAAGACACCACGCTATGCAATGAGCATCCTCTCCCATGTCATTCGACTGCCCACCACAGGTAGCATTGCATTCCCTTGTGAACTAAACCCATGGTTCCACGGGGATGGCAGAAGAACGGCTGCCGTGGAAGGAAAATGCTTGCCTAGATCTTGAAATCATTCTCTTTTGTTCTGGCCTTTGGGCCTCCTCACTACGTTGAGCAACCATCACTCAGCAGAGGAGGAGGAGGAGGAGGAGATGGTTGTGTGTGCCATGTGCTCCTGCAAGTCACGTTGGGAACATGGCCCTCAGCCTCTGGTGGAGACCCCAGCATTAGCAGTCCATGGACACAGCGAAGAGCAAACGTTGGGACTGCTACGTCCATCTCCAGAAGTGCCTCACAACCTCACAGACCCGCGAGGAGCAGGTACTCTCGCTCCTCAAACAGGCTGAGAGCCACAAATCATTGCTGAGCTCTTGTAGCTGCACCCTTGGTAAGGCAACAGGCAAAACGGAGCAGGGATCTGCTGCACCCTTGCCTCTGTTTATCTCCAGTTCCTGGGCGACTTGGGAGGAACCATGCCTCCTCCTCATCCCAGCCAAGAGAACCCGTTCAGAGCGCAGAAGAGATGTAAATTTTCAGTAAATCCAGTATTTGCTGACAGTTAGCAAATGGCCACCTAAAACAGCCAACCACACAAATCCATCCACCCACTGCCAGCTTTCCTCCTAAGGAGAGCTGGTCTCCCAGGTTTAAGTCTTCGTTCAGGCAACTTATTCAACGGCATCCACTGCAGGAACCGTAACTGGGAGAGACGTCCCTGTAGTGCTCAGAAGGAGACATCTCCCATTCCACAGAAGCACCAACTCATGCCGGAGATGCTGTAACTGGGAGAGGCGTCTCCTTCCAAGGACTACAGGGACATTCCCCATTCCACAGAAGCACCAGCTCATGCAGGACATCCTTACATATTCGCAAAAATCTCTCAGAAGAGATTTCAGTATTTCCTCCTGGATGGTTTTTTCCTCCCCTCCTGGTAAGTAGCTCTCATGGCAACAAACATCATTTCATTTCAGGATCTCGCTCAACATCCGCGGTCAAAAAGGTCTCAGCACAGTCCGTGCTGTGCTGTGAAGGCAAGACAACAACTGCGCGGAGCTACAAACGGGCTCGTTGCGTTACGCCGCCTTCTTCTTCTTCAACACCGATTGCGAAGGGTGGCAATGCCGTAACTAACTGGAAACCACAAACTTACATCCTGACCGCAAAGATGCGCCCGTGGGCGATGAGCTATAGTAGCTCATTTTCCCCCTGTAGTAAAGTGAACTATTCACGGGGTTGAAGGTGGTGTCAGCGTGACCAGGTATGAGGTTTCACGCGAGATGGGGAACGGGCACGGAATGCGTCCTGGAACGCCGGTCACAAGCCACAGCCTGGTCCCTGGTCCCTCAGACTGCCTGAAATTGTTAGGCTTAGAAAGCCCCAAAATACACACCAGTCTTTCAAGACCGTAAGCTAATAATCCACTCTTAAAAGATGTTAAAAACATATTAAAACATACCATAAAATCAGGATTTACTAGTTACCTACATTTCCAAGCTTGACCATATTATTCAAACATCAATTTTAGATTTAAAAAAAAAAAATCAGACAGGAAGATTAAAATAAAAATTATAAATATGTCTTTATACTTCAGATTCCTAACAGATTTTTTTTCCCCTAAAATACCTCCATTTTCAAAAAAGAAAACACCTCTGGAAAAACTAAAACTAAATTCCAATTTTACAGCAAGTTTCTAATAGACAAATCAAATTTAAGTTCAAACTTGTTCCTGGCTAAGGAGAAAAAATAATACAGCCAAATGTATCCGAAGTATATTATCTCACGAATGATGTATGTAGTGAAAGCTACGTTAAGAAATTGGTAAGAGTTTAAAATAATAGCAGATGACTTAAAATATTGTCAGTGATTTCTGGAATATATTATAAGAGCCAAAATATTTGCACAAATCTCTCATATTTAAGATATTATACAATAATTTAATTCACTATTTTGGCCTTAGCATTTGAACAGTGTTTAATGTCTTTTAAATGGTTAGATATAATGATGTATGTGGAAGAAAAAACATTTCTTTCTTACTAGGAAACATGCTGTAACCAACCCTCAATTTGTTCTCACAAAATAAATGAATGCTTAAAGGATGTTTCTGTCAATTGAAAAAACAACAGTAAAATGGCTACTTTACATGCCAAGTTAAACTAAATATTTTTTTCCTTGACAACCTGCTTACATTTAAATGAAACCAGGCCAAATTTGGTCAATAGTATGGATTACATATAACAAAAAGACTCTTAGACCATGCTAATACAGGGATCGGAAAGCAGCAACTTCATTTAGAACCATGCAATTATTTAGCAAACTCAGATACAGCAAATAAATTAATCTGTTTTAAATGGAAGCGCTTGCACAGTAGCTTTTTGACCTATAATTAAATCTTACTTGCAGAAATCACAGCGAGGGTAGAATTTGCTGATGAAAGGATAAAAATAAAATCTTGCAAAAAAAAAAACAACCCAGCTTTGGTATCAGGAATGAAAAAAAAAAAAAAGAAAAGAAAATTTGCACCAGCTTTTCCTGCGGAGACCCAGAGCCGTGCCCCGAAGCTGGTGCAAGGCTGCATTGTGCCCCCGTCTCCCCGGAGCCCCAGGCCGGATTTGCGCCAGCTGAGGATCTGGCCCAGCAGACGCAGAATATTCTGCATCGTCTCTCTGCTGCTTTTTATCTGCAGGGCTTCGCTAAAAGTACAAACCTTTCCCTCACAGGAGGAGCAAAAAGCAGTTTTCCTTCACCGAGGATTTTTTTTTTTCCCCCTGTATATTTTCTTATAAAGCAAACCAACGGCAAGTCTATAGCGAACGCTTTCTGGGGCTATAAAATTTCCTATTATCCACTTATGTTTTCTTTGCAGTGGGATTTCGGAACGCCGCTTCCTTCAGACGAGCAATATGTCATCATTTTGTTGAACTAACAGGCCTGACGGTCGCGTCTCTCCGAGCCGGAGACCCCAGCGCTCCGCGCTCGCCTTGCTGGGGAAAGGGAGGTGAAAAAGCTGGGAGAATAAAAAGGAGGGGAAAAATTTAACTGTAACTGAATCCTTCGCTAATTCGTCCCCATTATTTACCATGCCGCAAAAATAAACTCTTTATATTAAAAAAGACCCTTAAATTAAGGTCTCTCTTACTTTCGCCTCATTTTGAAATAACTAATTTGAATCCTTGGATTATCTATTTTAACAAACACCGTCCTCTGTATTCATCATTTCTCCTGTCTTTTTGATCTTTTTTTCTACTTATCATGTTCTTTATTTGAAACAGATTTTTAACAGATAATCTTGATCGTTATAACAATATCTTGCATGCATTTTATTCAAATAATTCTTAAAAACAGCTTAAAAAGCCGTTTGGAATAACATCAAGCTCTCCATCAATCAAATGAAAAAATTCCGCTGGCGGTTGTATAAACATCAGATCAACTCTGATGTCTTCAAGGATTTCAGAGTGAACCATAAAAAACTCCATTAACTTCTGACAAAGAATGCAAATTAATCACAACATGGGGTGAAATGAAATTAAAGGCTCTTTTCTAATCAATGACAAGGCAGGATGAAATATTCGCTCCTCTCCGCGTTCAGGCTGCCGGGATGCTCCCGCTTTTCCCCGCGCATCCCGACCGCGAGGCGGGAGCGCGGATTCACCCGGGGTAGCTCTTTAGCCCTCCCCATCCCTACAGCGATCCGCGTGCGCGTCGCCCGCATCCGCAAAACACACTAATCATCTGAATCTCAGGTGCATCCAATTTGTTATTCACACCCGCCCGGTGCCAGTGAAAAGCCTGGCGTAGACAGATGCACCGGGAACCTTAAATGACAGTTTTGGCCTCCGGAAGTGCGATCGCTACAGCAAAATCTAGTACAGCCTCCAGGTGAAATGTCTGGAGCTCCATATGGAGCAGGGAAAATTAACAACAAGATGAAAATCGCTGTAGCAGCGGGGAGCCTCGAATTAAAAAAAAAAAAGGAAGGAAAAAAAAAAAAGAAGGGAAAAAAAAAGAGGGGGAGGAAAAAAAAAAAAAAAAAAAAAAATTTAAAGCTGAGGAAAGCGAAGTAATAAATTAATGGGGTGTGAAAACATTCAAAGCTTTACAATACCAGGGGCAGTATTTGCTCAGATTTGGGGGGGAGCAGTGGGATGGGAGGGTGCGGAAGCGGGGACGGGATTTTTTCGGTGTTTTGTTGTTATTTTTTTGTTAAACTTCAGGTCATTTTCCTGTAATTTATTAAGCGAGGCCTGGAATTGTAGCCAAAGGAAGGAAAACATTTCTCTAAACGCAAAAGTATCTTAAACACAGTCATCCCGTACTTTCCTGTAGCTGATTAACTCCTCGGCAGCCGAGTACTGCCTGTTTCTTTGGAATATTTCCCTAATGGATGCGGCGTCCTCTTAACATCCTGCTCGGTATAAAGTTTGACTACAAGCCGAGAATATTTAGTGGGCAATTCTTTTGATTTCTCCTAAATTGCATTATCATTAAACAAGTCATTGCCCCCATCGCGTTTTTATACCATATACTGAATTTGAATCTACGGGATTAACTGTACGTCTCGCGGTTTGTTCAGCCACTGCTCATCTTTGGGGTTCCAACTTAAAATGTAATTAAATATACTGTGAGGTGCCGTGGCCTTTTGGGTTGGGTTGGGTTTTTTTTTAAACAGTTCTTTCCGTACAGACATGTAAAATCAAAACCACATAAATTAAGGTTGAACTTTTAAAAGAAATTTGGAACTCATTTTCCCCAGACGAGGGACTAGCAACTAGGTTTGGTGAAAGGGGTTTCCTCGTGGTTTTGAACGTTTGTGGAGGAAAGAACTTTATTCAAAACAGTCTGGTTTTCGCGTGTGCGCACCATTCCTGTTAGTTTTAATAGAGTTACGCAAACGCATCAGGGGAAGAATATACCCCGAAGTGCTTACGTTTGTATCTACAGCAAACCCTATGAGCGTCACAGCCTCCCACTTCCGAAGGCGGTTTTACATCACAGCAAGCCAGGGCACAAGGCAATACCGCGCCAGGAAAGCGAACCCCCCAACAACAAAAGCCACAGCAGGTTTAGAAATCCACTTCATTTTAAGGATTAGAGTTTCCCGGGCAAAGTTTTTATAGTGAAAAAGCCTCTTCTGGTCATTACTATTTGTTATTTCGGTGTTCAGGTCGCTACCTTTGGCAGTCAGCTACAGATGATGAAGTTCGCTGCGCATCAAGACCCCCAAAAATTACAATAACTCTAAACACCCCCATAAGCAACTTATGAGCACGTGAGCAGTTGCTTGCACGCGTAAGTGCTTTCAAGGTAAGACTTCATTGCGAACGGAAGGTTAAATAATGGTCGCGTGACAAATTTGGCAAAATAAATACTGATAAAAGATGTGGAAAATGAGAAGTGGGAAGTTCTATCACAAAAATCTTCTGCTAAAGGCCAGAAAAAAAATCATCATCCTTTAGTCTTACTGGCATATTGCAGGAGCCCTGAATTTCCACACTGCAATGATTCCCCCTATAAATCTTATTCATTTAAACTGAATTTACACACACCATTTGTCTGTGTCTTAAAAATAGAGAAAAAGGAAAAAAACATTTTTTTTTTTCCCCGGCTACAGCTGGAGAGAAGCATTCATTTGCAGGAAATATCAGGTGTTCCCAAACATGTATTCATTCTTTCCATTTTCAGAGAGAAGTAACTTCACGTTATTTCGGGACAAATCCTGCGAACACACATACGATTAGCTTCGTTCATTTGAATGAGCCCACCGAAGCGAGGAGGATTTACTCGAGTGAGCGACTGCAGAATCAGGCCCTTACGTGGGGAGGTAAATAGATATTTAGACATTAAACACCCCCCCCCCCCCCAATTATCCCCCTAATCAGAGTGGGTTGCTAAGGGGTCTTGTGACCAGCTAGGTAAGGACATGTCTAAAATACATATTCTTCACATAAAAATCCTTAGGAAAAGCAGTTGCTTGAAAAGCTTAATAGCTACATTTTAAAGTTTCACCTCCTCGACTGTTTTACATTAAAAAATATATACAATTTCATGGACTACTGACTTGCCAAATATTCTTTTACTAACCCGATCCGTTTTTTAATTAGAATAGCAAAAAGGATCTTAAACTAGCAATCATGTTTTGCTCCCAATTCAGAAAACAAATTTTTGGCTAGGTTCATACATAATGTATGCGCTCTAACTTCTTTCCCCAAGCTCCAGCACTTCTGCGAATGGAGGGTTACCTCAAATTGTACCCCACGTCCCTTGGATTTAGCGTTATAACACACCATCTACAACCAACATCAAGGCACGCGACGCGCACAAGTGAGTCCGCCACTGCCTGGAGGACACTTCAACACAAGAGCTTCTTTTTCAGTCCTCTCGCAAAGGAGAGGGTACACTTTAAACTATGGAGAAAATATGCAGAGTATGTTCTGCTAGCCAGTTACAGCTCGGTCGGTCGGTGAGCATTTTCCATAGGAGATGAGAAAGTGAAAAATCAGTATATTTCTACGTATGCAAAACCTTTGCAAGTCCATAAAAGTGTCAGGAGAATTTGCTTAAAACAGCTTATAAAAATGGGAGAGAGAATGAGTCCCAGCCTATTATTCAATAACCATGTTTGTGAGGCATCTGCATAATCTAACCATGCATAAATTAGTATGTGTATTACAACAGTTATTTGCATAATAATAGCAAGTTAATAGATGCTTAAAGAGCACAGACCAACACCACCTTTAAATCAGACATGCCTCCAGGCACTCTGATCTGTATAGACCAAGATGCAGAAAACACTGTTCATAAAACATACGAAAACATAAAAACCACATTCAAATAATTCATTTTAGTCCCTGGACACTTCACTTTTTCCCCTCTCCCAGGAAAGAATAATTTGAGGAACTACAGAATAGTTTGTTCCTATGAATTCTAACATCCATCTCGCAATAAGAATTGAAAGTAATCGTCAAACCTATTTCTGGATTGGTTGTTTTGTTCAGAGCTTCATGGTTTTCCAAGCCTACGGCCGAAGTCAAATATTACGTGGTAACGCAGGGCTCGGCATTGCCCTAACCGTTGCCACTGAAGATGGAAATAGTTTTACCACTGACCTCAATGACACCCAGTTAGGTCAGTGGGAAGTTAGAAAATGCCGGTATCTAAATAAAATACTAATATTAGGTCCTCTTAAAAGGGAGAATCCAGAGCTCCCTTAAGTATTCCATTCACATATTTGTTCTCTGAGAAGGTTTTAGACCATTGTACCATTATTCAAGATTGAAATTAAAAATGAAACTATAAAAAAGGAGTAGATACACCTTCCTACTTCAAAAGCACTGTTGTATGTACTGGATTATTTTTTAATCTCGCAACAAAACAGTCATTAACATCATCATAATTTTCATTGTCTCCAGGGAAAGAAAATCTAGAGTTTGGAGAAAAGAGAAAAAAAAAATCAATAGAGACTTCTAAATGACTCCTTCAAGATACCACTTTTCAATTTAACAGGACAGATTTATTTGTATGTGGCTCAAATGTTCACAATTGCTCTCTGCACCTTCATACATAGGAATGAATGTCACAGTGGCAAACAGCAGTAATGAACAATCTTACCTGAGGATATGGAAACCTCCCAAGAGCAAGCTGGGAAAGGAAATAATATTTGTCTAGTTATATAGATTTGCATGGAGGGCACATTTTCTTAAAGAGAGAAAAGTACTCAACTCTTACTATTGTATAAATCGGAAAACGTCAGCACAAGTAATTCTGAAAACACACAAAGAGCTGTATTTAGAATGGAGTCATTCGCAGCAATTACCCCTTCTCCTACGTTCCCAAATATTTCTGTACCTCTCCGGCTCCTTTGTCTGTACCACTCAGTAACACTGTTTGATGCCCAAGTTCCCGAGGACTCTCGAAATTAAACCAGTTCAGCCTCAATAGCGAGGCCAACGACACTGACCTTTACTGATAATTATCTGCAACGAACAGGTATTGTAGAGCAGGCACTGAACTCCCAAAGTCCTCCCTGAACTGGCTCAGAGTAAAATCTGGGTTATACGGCCGAGATTTGTTCCCTTATCGGTGTCACACCCGGGTAGGAACCTGTGAGCGGGGTCTGGAGAGAGATCATGGCACCTGCAAAACGACTCGTCGGCTTTTCTTCACATCTACTTTCAATTGCACACGGTATCAACCGGATTTGTTGCCCACGCTGTTTCACAAGTCAACTGATGCGTTACTAGAGTATCTGCTAGTATCAGTATCAGACCCAACGATGACATTACTGGTGCCATAATGCCACAGTTAATAAATATTTCATGATAAATCCTTTGTTTGATACAAGACTTCCCACTTGGTATCTGAACCTTTGAAACCATTTTAGCAAAATACACCTGGTTTAAGTTATTTTGTCTACTATTCAGTGAAGGACAAGGGCTTTCAGAGTTGACAGAGACTCCTCCAAAAGGGCATTCCGAGCAGCTCCGTTACCTTCCTGCGCTGACCTGCCTGCTGGAGAAGCTCACCTCTCTCCATGGTTTCCAGAGGAGCCATAGTCAGATGAGCTTCTCTACACCCCAGTTAACCTCCATGGAACCTCCCGCGACCGAGCTTCAGAAGGAGGTCTACCAAAAACGCTCTGGATGCACTCCTATCATTGATTTGTCTGCACGATAAACCAGGTATATTCACAGCAGGCTGAGCAAAAGCATCAATGCTGAAGGTCTAAGCCATCACAGAATCACAGAATCATTTTGGTTGGAAGAGACCTCCAAGATCATTGAGTCCAACCGTTAACCTATCACTACTATCATGTCATGTACTGCAAAGGCTAAACCACACGTCAGTGCTGGGCAAAAGCTGTTTCACGGCACCTGTATGCCACTGATATTCGAGCTCTTCGGGGCCGTGGTTACTTGACCCAGCCAGATTGCAGCTGAGGCAGCTGGGCTAACCTACGATGAAATTTCAGCCTGGCTGGAGCGCAAAACTATCCTAAGTATGAACAATAAGGCACAGACAGAGCTGTAGCAAGGTGGCGGAGTGATGGGGCAGAGACCAGTAGACATACTCAAGCCTCACCAGTTCAGGAAAAAGGTCGTGAAAAGGTAGTAAGAAGAAGCTGACAGCACAAGTGGAAGCAACAGGCGACAGTGAAGAGGGTGCCCTTTCTGCAATCCCAGCTGCCGTCCAAACCTAGTGCCGTACTAGCTGTTCGGCTGTGAGCCTTAGCAAGTACAGTAAACTTCCTCCAGATCCTCAGAGGAAAGACGTTACAAGAGCAGAGTAGCTCATGAAGCATTTGTGTAAGAGAGGCACGCAAGGGAAACCCAACGAGATGAAACGATATTTTTTGTGACTACTCTTAAAAGAAGTTTTGCAATAGTGAGGTAGTATTTGTCCTCAAAGTCTACAGACATAGCCAGTGGGTTCTAGGAGGGCCACTTGGTTGGTACAGTATCTCTGAAAGCTTACTTACTGCACACACCTGTTGGTTATAGGCACCGCATGTCTAAACTGCCACGCATCACTCTGAAAAATCACCCCAACTTTCCTAAATACCTCATCAGTGAGAATTTGCATAATGACTGAGGAGGAGCCATTGTGGTCTGCTCTGTCGGTACGGTGTTGACCAAGGATCCCTACTAAGAGTAACGTAACAAAGCAGAGCGCAGTTTTTCTGAGATGTTTCGATTGTGTCACTCAACTCTCTGGAAGATGTGATCTGCTTGTAGACTTCCTTTTGGGGATCCTTGTGTTTGCTTGGGCTCTAAGACCAACACCTACAGAATGCAGAAAAAATCAGGCTTACAAGAGACACTGGAACAGGGAACAACATTACGGTGACAAGACAAGGCCGATCTCCTCAGGTTCTCCAAAGTGATATAACTGAAGCTAACTTCCTCCTCTGGGTTTCTTCTGTGCTTTGTCTCCCAGGTTTGCCTTTAAGACTCAACTCCTTGGGGTGATTCTGCCTTTCAGTTTTGTTTCTGGTGCAGTGCTGAGCGCGGTGCTTCTCTTTGCAGCAAATTCATCCTCACAGCACACCAACCTGAGCTAAGCAGGCTTGAGCACTGTCCTTCCTATCACTTGTGTCTGGTTCACAGCTTCTGCCAGCTCAGAGTCACTCCAGTCACTCTCTGATGGCAGGCTCTGATGTGCACTGCTGAACAGTTAACCAAAGACCCTACGTTTTCTATCATGCTCAGTCTTACGGACCAGGAGCTACTAAAACACACCCTTTTTCATCTTCTCCTCTTTTGGGAGGACCATCCTTAACTTCCAAGAAGCTGCTCGAGAGCCTAAGAAGCACTGCTGCTGTGATAGCCCATAAATGGCTAGCAATCAACCTATAAATGCCAAACACTCTTCCATGAACAGAAGTAGAACAAATCCTGATTTTTCCAATGACTACTGACTTAAGAACAGTCGTTACAATAGCTACAGACTTGCAGGAATGTAGTCTTTATCCCACTGTGGAAGAAGATGGTAATTATGGCTATACGCACAGGGCATCATTCTGCAGATCTTATTAAGCAGAAAAACGACCGCTACCTCGATGATGACTTCAAACTACGCATTTCTGTTCTCACTGACGATTCCCCTCCCTGACCACCGCACGCCTCAGCAGGGGCTCCAACGGCAGCGGAATAATTGGGGAAAGCGCAGTTTTCTGCCAGACGTAAGTACGGGGTGTATAAATGAGCTTCGAAGAATCCAAAATGCATCAGGAACAAGTTCTTGTTACAAAAGAAGCGCGTTTCTCAGTGAGGCTGCTCCCTGATCTCACCAACGGAGAGATCCTGCGCCAGTTCTGCATCCCCCTGAACCCTCACTCGATCCATCTCGTCAGAGTTGTTTCCTCCCTGCAAGATTGTCAAGGTATTATAAATTAAGAAACTTACCAAAGAGTATGTAATCTTCCCTGAAATAGCCTGCAGATATGTCACTGTACTAAATGTGTTTCAGATTTAATGAAGCTTTAATGTCCTTTTTAATTTTGCCTGTTTCTATATCACCAGGGGTCGAGCGAGGCAATCAGCACTCAAGAGGGTGGTTTGGTTTAAAACTAGGAAAAACTCATTTGCTTATGAGTTGCACTGTATTTTCTTAATTAAATTTACTAAGTAAAATGGTTTAAGTTCAGCCAACCAATGACCTCTGTATGTAGATTTAGATTTATAAATAGCGTCTCAGTTAAAGTAAAGAAAAAAAACCCCAAAAACAAACAGATTAGAGCTTCACTAAAGGGATTTTCATACTCCCTGTCATCTGTCTCAAGAAAGTCATACAAACATACGCAGCACAAGCCCAATGCAGAATACAAAACCGTGTAAACTACCAAACTGACGCACGATCAGAAGCTTATCTCCTCTGCGTTTACACGATGAAACTCGGCAACTTGCAATTTTGTTTTTAAGGGATTATAACAAAAATACAGTATTTCCGTTCACAGGAGTTGGGTTCAGGAACCGATCGGTATTTTATGCAGCTCTGGGTATTAAGGAAGGGAGAAGGGAATGCTTCAACTTCAAGGAGCTGGTTCCCGTTTCCCGCCGTTCACCTTCCCACTACAGCAGAACTGCAAAACCCACCAGTTTAGACAGGCCCCGGGTACTGCAGTGCCAGCATGGTATGGAAATATAAATGAGAATCAGACCACATCAGCAAGCAGTATGTCAGAATAACACTCTCCTACACCATTTCACTTCAGACTACGTGTCTGTGTAGGTTTTGGGGTTTTTTTCTGGGGGGGTGGTGGTGGGTGTGGTTTTATTTTTTTAAACTATTACTTCTTAGACATAGAAGTAGCCCATCAGAGCAGTTGAAACGCTCATCTTATGGTGCTCAGTGAGGTTGTGTCCCAAAAAATGATGCGTAATTCCAAGTGCAAGTACCCGGCAGGAGCCTTCCCCCGGACCTGGACAGAGGTGCAGATGGATGGACGGGGTGCACCACCAGATCTTAAACCAGTCATGGATAAACGGGGAAATAATCCCAGATTATTAAGTACCAGGCATGTTATAACACGTGTGCGTAACATGTTATAACAGAACAGTGTGCATGTATGCGGATTTTTATCAAATTATATCAAAAAACACGTAAGGGAAAGCAAAAAGAACACGAGGCAGCCAGTTTTGGGAGAGGCACGTGCCTGAACCCTCTGCACTGAGCAGCCGTAAGCAGGGCCGGAAAGCGACTCTGACCTGTGCTCAAATACATACATTTACTGTGCAGGTAAGCGAACACAAGATCAAAACGACTTGTTGAAATAACGTCATTAATAACTTCGGAACTGATAATGGAAATCCAGAAATCCTCACGAACAAACTGCTTTCTCTACATCGCTCTTTCCGCGCCTGCCTGTATATCCTTAATAAATTGCAATGGCCACTTGGTCCTTATCCTGGTCGGAAAGTGACTGAGGGAAGGAAGTTCAAACCACATTTTTAGGACACTCAGGCAATAAACTCTCCCACTTAGATTATTGTCTATGTTGTGCAAGTTGTTTTTTAATTTACAGTTATGCTGAAAAGCATGGGATGTTTTTATTCTTAATTTAGACACATTCCATGTTTCTCAGCATAACTGCAAATTGAAAATAAGCACTTACAATATCGCTAGTGATCTAGCTGAAGGAGGACTTTATAGTCTGAAATGTTCTAAAATTTGTTCTTAATTACCTTGTGCACATTTTACACAATTAAATTTCCATCTAAGGATTTTGCATTTAGATTGTGCTCTGCAGTTAAACCCTCCTTTTATGGAAAAGCAGCCGCCGCTTCGGAACATTCAGACACAGGAAACTTTAAAAATCAGACTTAACTACTGGATAACATAAAATTCCCTAGGTGAAATTTCATTCCAAGACCAATTTATACATTCCTAGATAGATGGCTTAAAATCACCTGAAACTCTGCAGGGTATGGACCTTAATAAATATTAAATACCTCAAAAACTACTCTAAGATTTTTCTTGCCTTCTAATATCAATTTCACTGTCCTCTTATTGCACAGTTAAAAAAAAATAAAAAAAGAATCCAAAAGGATATAACAGCAATTTACCAGCGTTAAAGTGCTTCTGAGGTTAAACTGACAACAAAGAAGAACAGAAACACAAAGCATCTTGAAGTAGGGTTTCAATTAAATGTGCAGGATTTAGTAATGCAGGACGAAAAAAGAGTTACAAATTAATTTAATCTTCTGCCTATAGTTTGCAGCTGCACTCCAAAGTGTCTGGGGCTTAAGAACAAAGCCTTGAAAGGCCTCAGAGTGAGGAAAGCTTCAATTTTTAATGTATAACGCCATTAGCTGATAACTTGTGGAATCTGCGACCCCTGCGGAGGGGCATAAGCGCGGGTAACAGAGACTGATGAAGTGACATATTTGTTCGTGTCTAGGACTACGAGGAGGAAGGTTATTACTAATACCGTCAGGCCCAACAGAAATATGCCCTAATAACCTTTGGGACATTCCTTGGCTTGAGCAGATGAATTCGAGATCTCTCTACATAAAATATATTAAAAATCAAAGCCTAATTCACCTTAATTAAAGATAATTAGTTTCACTTTGACTTCTTTTAAATATGAACTATAGTAAATGCGCTGCAAACTGAAGACCGCAGACAATCATGATTAAATTGCACATTTCTTCCTCGCCACAAATCCCTTATATTACCAGGCTTTTACGGCTGCATCTTCAAAGGTGTTGCTCAGAATAGCAGCGCCTTTTCTAAAGGGAAAAAGGTGGGACGTGGGCCCCGCAATCTACGGAAATTGGCGGGTGCAAAATTCGCACAAATGGTCCATCAAGATTAAGGAGACGACTTGTTTGAGCAGAGAGGCTTCCTGCTTATTTGTTTGCTGGACTTAGATTCAATAGCTGAAGGGGAAAAAAGGCTAAAATTCGATCGTGACGGTGGAAACGCAGCTTGGAAACGCGGCTCAACTCCAGCGAAGCAGCAGCCGGGCTGCTCTCCATCCCCACTGGCGCGAGAGAGTTCATCCGCCTTTACAAACCAGTTAAATAAGAGGGAAAGGCAGACTCGACTGACAAACATTTCTAAATTTTTGACTCGTTACAAGTAGCACCAGCTATTCTACACCGTGTAAGAACAGGGAACATAAATCTCTATTACATAATGCTATATGTATGACGTATCCAGCACAGCTGATGGCATCCCTTAACTGTCCACTCCTCTATCTACTCGGGCAGAGAGCTGTATTATTTATTTCACCGCCGCGCAGACCGCCCGCAGTGGCCGAAGAGCAATTGCTGAGAAACATGATACATTGAGGTCTCAACCCGCGCAAACTGTACCTAAACTTACACTTTATTGCAGCTTAGTTCACAATCTTCACCTAATATAGGGTTACATCCCAGCGCAGCAAGCGGATAAATCATCCTGGAATATTACTCTGGCTAAGTTTAGCTGTGAGTGGAGCATATGTGCTTCCGAGTCACTGAAGCAAAGGCCCATAAAATACACTAATTACTGGAAGTTATGGTCACTGAGTGATTGATAGCGCTCTGCGAGGCAACTTCCCCGTTTTCAGCTATTCTGACGGGCCTCCTCCACCACACAGCAATTATTAATTCATGACCCAACCCTCAGGCACTGGTACCTTTACTTCTAATTCCGCCGCCACAACGATCGTGATGTAGCTGGACATGGCCTGTCTCCATCCCGCTGGCCGCTGAAAACGGCAGACGAGGAAACGGAGCTAACGGCCACTGCTTGGAGAAACTGCTGGAAATAGCTCAAGGGAAAAAAATAATAAAAATCTAGGCCAGCTTTTTCCTAAGAACAGGTTTCTGAAACGCATCATTCTGTACAGAATGATTAAAATGACATAAATATTCTACAATAAGAACAATTCAAGTTATTGAGCAAAATTCTACGGGTGCTACAGCCACTCCCAACACGGAGTGAAGTGTGCGAGCACTTGTCCATGCACGTCACAAACATCCCACTACTACAGTCCTTAAAACAGCAAGTAATGGGGTGAGCCTCATTGCAAAAAAGCGCTTTTTATTCTCTTGCCTTCCTTAATTCTAACCGAAAGATGTCCGTTAAGTAGTCACACCTACGCAATTATCCACGGTCCAAGCCGCGAGGCGTGAGTCTGCTCTCAGCCGTCCTTCAGGAAACCAGAAAAAAGGCCAGAAATGAAACATTTTCTCCATAAAGTTGGTTCTTTTTCAGGAAGGGTCTGGCCAAAGGCTGAGGCCACAGAAACCGGCGTTGCCCAAGGCCCTGCTGTAGGCAGAGAGAAGATGTCAGCCCACAGAGATGGAAATCCAGCATTTTCAGGAACACTTGGTTTAAGTTTTCTCGAATATTAATATTCTTTAGAGTGATTTGCAGTGACAAAGTAAACACCCATCGCATCCAAGCACTGCTGGTTATTAGATGGCTGGGCACAGCAGTGAGGCTTCGGGTTTTTATTAGTTTCGAAAAGGTTGGAATTCAGTGAGGGAAAAAAAAGAAAAAAAAAAAAAAAAAAGAGTAATTTAAGACACATCATACTGTATCTACTGAAATGTGCCCAGATCCACCTAATGCATTAATTTAAGAACTTCTTGAATTCTCAGTGTAGGACCGGGGTCCTACATGCTCTTCACGTTTGCTTAATGATGACCTCATGCCTTCGGCTACGAGCCATTCTCAGTGGCTCTACCAGCATCGGCAGCAGCATCACGGCAAGGCCTTGCCCCGTCTCGCCAGTTTAAACACGCAGAATAAAACTCTGCTCATTCCAAGCGCACAAAAAGCAAGGACAAGCCCAGTAAGAACCGTCGCTTGATCGGGGACCCCTCACTTCAGCCAAGGGTTTTCTTACAATATCAAGACTCCTACCCTGCATGGAGATTAAATGCAAATTCTCATTTTCCTTTTAAGCTTGACCCTTGCCATCTTCTAACGGGCTATTTTCATTAATATTCCTCCTGCCTCTACTCAGCGTAGCTTTCGACACTGTAGGTCACTGCACGGTCCGTGTCTGCTTCCAGCAGTCACGCAGACATTCCGAGTTGCCCCATCGTGACTGTACCCCTTTCTACCAAACCTTCACCAAGTCGCCAGTGCCACTATAGAAACTGTGCTGTACCACCAAGCTCCGGGTCTCAGATCTCCCCTCCACGTCTGTCTACCTGCTACTGTTTAGGTAAGGGTGTCAAATTGATGGAAGACCAACCATAATGTCCACACATAAGTGAAATCCTGCAGAAGACAAAATCGTGGTCTGCAGGAGTTCCTGCAGGTCAGCTCACAATCCTGATCTTGAACTGTTATCACTTTAAGGCTGATGATACGTGACTGATTACGTATTTTAGACTCTTTAGAAAGAATTCTTCTGAAACCTCCTCTCCTTGACCAGACTACACATACGTGAGTCTTTACATCAGCTTTATGCAGTCAAACATCTTAAAGATTGCAGTGCTTTAAGAGAATCATCTTAAAGCAGAGCTGCTTCTCCCGTAGCACCCTCTTCAAACATGTTCCTCCTCTCTGCCTTCATGGTCTGAGTGAGCTCTTCTCACACGCCCGTCTGTGCTCCCAGCTCAAGTGTGCTGAAGAGTCTACGACTCCAGAATGCTGACGTTGCATGCAATCAGTGTTAACCCTGCTTGGAAGACACGTCTGTGTGCCTGAAATACACGATGTAAGGCATGTTTGTTGGATATATGTTGGTCTTCCTATATGTGAGAAGGCACACACCTGCTGAAAATCTGTCATACGATTGCCTGAAATATTGCTTAAAACAGCATCTTAACACAAATGTCACAAACAATTAGCAACCCTTGAAAGCTCTTGCAAATATACAGACAACAGAGAACTCTGGTGACTGAAGACTTAAAATTCTCATTTTGGGAGTTTTAAGAACTTGTTTCTAACATGAAAACTGATATACAAACTCCTTTTCCCTGAAGGAGAGAACACTGACAATCTTTGCAAGAGAAGTTAATTTTAAAAGGAGGCCTGAACCACGGGAAAGTAGCTGTTTTTCTCAGCAGAGGACAGTGGAAAGCAGAGACCAGGATGTGATAGAAGGGGAGGTGCAAGAAGTTATCATTAGCCAAGCACATGAGCTCATATTCTACTTCCAAAACTTACTTGGTTTGTGGCATAAGCAAATCCCTTTCATTTCTTGCATTTCAACATAATATAACACTATCTGTATTCTATCTGTAGATAAAATGAGCCCTGGATCTTCTGGCAAAGATCTGTAAGCCTATACTTTGCCTCAACGAACAGCCTGGATCACAACTCTATTCCCTTCCCTTCCCAAAACTCCCTTCTCCTCACCTACCATCTCCTCACGACATGTAGGAGACTCTGGTCCTCAGTATTGTCTCGAGAGCATGCCAGCAGCTCTGAGGTGGTAAAACCCAGGGGAAAATCAAGCAGCAACCCTCTGTGGAAGGACCTGAGAACACACCAGCCCTACGGGGTCCCACCAAAGCTCTTCTCACCCGGCTTCTGGTCTCTTACCCCAGGAGCAGCGGCTCAGCTGAAGGTGACGGCAGCATACCTACTCCTCAAACACCTCCACAAAAAGGCACCACCGGACAAGAACGCTGCCTATCAAAACCCAACAAAATGGATTTTATCCCATTTTGGATGCTTGATGCTTTGAAGTTCACTTTCGGATAGCAGCCGTGCAAGGTAGGATCAGTCACGATGGAGAGCAACAAGGAATATCAAGCAACCTCATTTATCCTCCTGTGCAGGGCACGGCTCTCGGAGAGAGACTGAATCCGTTACGGAGCACACCCAGCGCTCGGACGCAGCCCAGTCAGCCTGGAGTGTATTTTATGACTGAGTTATAAACCCCTGAAAACCAGCTTTTATAGTGAAAATGCTGACACAGTCTCCAGCGCAGTGACAGCAATGTCATTGGCTTAAATCGAACTTGCTTTGTCAACCCAAGAGCGCTAAATAAAACGTCTAAAAACCTCATGAAAACACAAATTATTTGCGAAGAAACACTTTTAAACAGTTTTACAGATTATGTATTAAATTGAATTCACTTCAAAAAATCCTGGAGAAAGAAATGGAAACTCAAAAAAATGAAAGAATAATAATAATAAAAATCTAGCAGAATTTCTTCTTTTTTTTTTTCTTTTTCTTTCGGCAAAGGGAAGACTGAACACCCTCAGACACCTCTCACTTCAAAAGGAACAACAATGCCCACCATCTCTCAAAACTCAGGTGGTACCCACAGCTACTACTCTTCACACTCTGCTAGCGAGTTTTTCGAGCGATTTTCTTAACCTTCAACAGTAACAGTTGAGTTTCTCATTACACATAGCTTTGCAGCAACGAAATTCAGGACGTTTTAAAGGCTCAGAAGAATATTAAAGAAAATGAGATTTACTTAGCTGCTATTTTATACTATCATACGTCAGAACAGCCCTTGCTAACTTGGCCCCAACGTGCCATTTCTTTTAAATTAACAGGCTCTAACTGTGCTCGCTTGGAGTTGCAGGGATTGGAGTATTACACTACTAAGTGGAGATGATTTTAAAATCCTACAGCAAATGCTAACTTCCCTTTTTAACGGTTCCATCAACAAGAGCCTGGGTGTCTCCACTACCAATCCCCCTGTCAATACAGTGTTACTTTAATGACAGTGACCTTGTGTGGCTCTTTGAGCATCTTCTTCACCTTTTTGGAGACATTTTTCTAAGCCACTGTCCTTGCTTTCATCATTTAGCACATCACTCAAACCACTTCAATAAAACAGTGATGGTGCTGAAGAGGGGTCTCGGAGGACCAGATGACATACCAATCAGCAAAGCACACAGAACCAAATTGGGTTTTGTGCATCTGGTTCAGAAGACATTCGTGGAAAGTGAGAGAGGGGGAAATAAAAAGTTGAGAAGGTTTAAAAGAGGCGAGTAAATGCAAATGAAAGGAGTTTTCCTAATGTTGGCTAATAGAATGCAAAATTCATCCTTCAAATCAAATTCGTGACCAGACAGGTTACCTACAAATAATCCTAAACTAAACTCCAAATATCTTGGTCTACACGGTAAATCATCGGATTGCTGCACATCAAAATACATTTTTTATTCAGCAAAGGAACTAGTAAACGCTTGCTCCACAGGACTCCTGCACGTACATCCCTCTATTCCACCGCCAATCAGCAAGAACACCATAGTCACGTCTTAGAATCACAGAATCATGGAATAGTTTGGGTTGGAAGGGACCTTTTAAGGGTCATGTAGTCCAACCCCCAAGTCTTAAGGTAATACAATCTCGGTTTAGCCCTTTGTTGGCCAGATTCATTCACGGAGTGCGTGCGTACGTTCCGTATCTCTCCCCAAATTGTGAGGGCTCTCCAGCATCACAAACCGTTAAAATCTGCAGTAAAACAAATTAAGAGAACTGCATCCCCTGTGACACGTTAAAGTATGTCACTGTTGTAATTCAGAGTCAGCTTCAGTCAGACTCTGGAGAAGATTTACAAGATCTGAATGCAATGATTCAGCATTAAGTATTTTCATTTTGGTTAAAACTGATTTGGCAAGGCATTTATCGTTTGAAAGCACAACGATAGTCTCGGTTAGCTTTCAGGCTACAAAATGTGAAATTTGCCTAGATGCAGAGGGCCAGCACCAAGACGACTTAACTTCTACCTAAGCTTCTGCTGAAAACATCCATTGCACTTCACCAAAAGTACATTCAGCTTCACCTTAATGATACTATATTATACCAGAAGAGAAGGGAAAGGCACCTATATTTATCAGTTAATCATATCATGCCTTTGCCAGGCGGTGCAAGAAAGATGATGCAAGTCACCGACGGTTTGACCGAACTGTTCTTACAGGAAGGAAGAACGGCTCCGAGCAGGGGGAAGTTCTTTCACGGGGCTGTCCCTGAGTTGAAGAAGTCTCCCGAGAGCTTATTGCTTGAGCTGCCAAGGCTACACGGGTTTCTGACTGCAGCTCACTTGTTTGTGGCCAGCCCAGGCCAGCGTGGAAAAGGCTCCGTGAACATACCCTTCCCTTCGGCCACCACCAGACCAGAGCTCCCTGTCCCTTCTCCCGGACCAGACCGAGCCAGATCTGATTTTACTGCTCAAGGTGCAATCATAACACAGGCATTTCTACTCAGCTTACACACTCTGGGTTATCTTTCCTATAAATAATCATCTTTTTTTATAAAGTCATTGAAATTCATGTTTCTTAAAACACCTGATGAACCCTAAGCTGGAAACCCCCCTTTTTCCTGAATCAAAGCGGACCTTGTTCTGCCCAAGCCTGCAGAAAGCGTGGGTTCTCCCGAGTGCCTGCATTTCCGACCACATCCTCTTTGAACCGCTTCATTTTGATACGACTTTCTCCTGCTTGAAACCACGTTTGTGAGAAATCTTTCTAAAAGCCCTTGTGAACACTTAAATTCAAACACTTTATTTAATCGCACGGGGAGAGCCTCACACCATCGTGCAAAGATTTCTGCAAAGATTTTGCAAGGCCATTAACCAGCTCAAACCTTGGATCTGCGTAACGCTATTTTAACCCTCATAATAGCCCACTCTGTCCCGGCCCCTGAAGATGCAATACAGAAATATCATCCTCTTCAATCCCAGAGGCGTTGAAAGGATGCAGAGGCATCCACGTACCAGGCCCTACGTCTTACTCTCATACGGAGTTTTATTAGAGGGTTCAAGAGTGTTACGTGGTTTGTACAGAGGCTCTTTGTCTCTAACCAAATTGAACGCAGTAAGAACAAACCCATTCTAAATACAGCCAAGAAATTTAGCAATAGTTAAAAGCATGCACATATAAAAGAGTACACAAAGACTACATTAAAATATTTTGATGCTAGACTTCATTTGGTTCTTGCAACGTGCACATGAAAATGATAGATATTTGCGTACCTCCATGAAGGAAATCCCTAGACTCCACACGTCCGAATGAATTCCATACTGTTCTCCTGAAATCCGCTCGGGCTGCAAAGAGACGGAAAGAAACATCTTCCTGAGCCTAGCAAACAAACATACGTACTTATTCCACAAAAGCTAGCCCAGGGCAAACAAATCAACTGAGAAAACGCAAAGAAGCTTAAAGCTCACCAGCCAACCTGGAAGAGAGCAAACCCACTTCTCAAACATGCCTTATTTATTTATTTCTGCCTCTTCTGCAAGAGCAAGGGACGACGCTCAGACTCGCAGCCGTGCATCGCTGCGCGCCCTGGAAAGCTGGCCTTGGCAGCTGGGTTTGGGCTGGTCTGTCCAACAAAAAACGCCAATGGCTTGCACGGGCGCAGCAAAGCGCAAGGTCAAGTCGCGAGAGGCCAACGGTGTAGACGCCTAGTGCTAAGGCGAGGTACGCCAGGAAAACAGGCTCCTCGTGTTGAGTCGAGGGCTTGGGGAGTAAGCGCGGTTTGAAAAGCAAAGTTACTGGAGCCAAAAGAATCAATGAAGTCACATGCCAGCAATTTTATTTTATATACTTTTTAATTTCATTTTTGACCTATAGAAAAACAAGACTTCACTCAAAACTATTAATAGCAAGTTTAATGCCTCATGAAATAGAATGCTGTAAAATATAACTGCTAGTTTTTACTTGAAAGCTACAATTTAAGCATTTCCAAGGTCAAGTACAGCATGAAATGTAACAATAAAAGGCTCCATGAGACTTCTCTCCCCACTGTGCTGTTAATGCACCTGTCTAGCCCAACCACCTACGAAGCACTGGCTGTATTTTTCGTCTTTAATAATCCAGAGACCTTTTTTAGAAAACAAACTCCCAAATTAGTGCCAGTCCAATGTGTTTTCGGATGTTTACTCTGCACTGCTAATCCCAGGTCAAGAGCTTTTATCGCAGCATGAATGTTAAGTAAAAAACACAGGGCTGCCCGCATTATCTTTAAGGATAGCCTTCCACAACTGCCATAACCTAAAAAACCACCCCAGAACGTAACTGGAACAAAATCTTTTTGCCTGAGCCTCATTTATTTTGAGCTCAACAGTGACCCAAAAATCTTATTTTTTTAAAAAGTTCATTAAGGCAAGCGTTCATTAAGTATAGTTAGCCTAGGTCTGTATATCTTCGCAACGTTTGCAACAGCATCATCTAGGGATACGATTTTTAAGCATCCTTTTATACTGACCAAGATCCTCAGAAAGATGCAGATACGTCTGCCTTTAAAGCGCAACACGGCGTCGGCTATCCCGGCCACGCGTGTTTCGTTACGGGCAAGACCTTTTTAGTGCAGACGAGACCCCGGCCCTTCCCGAGCGGCCAAATCAGACGCGTGATTCAAACCCAGCGGTATTAAATCGTTCACTCTCTGTTACTTTATAACAGCTCAAGTTTTAAACAGCAACTTATGATCAGAAATGATGTATCCCCACGGATAGTGGCAGGTAAATCATTTGCACGACTCAACAAAAAGTCTAGACAGGTGAATTTGAGAGTATGGAGAAGAAGATGAAAATAAGAATAACGCATGCATGAAGTAAAGCGTGCAACACAGGGATCATGCCAAGGATACACAGCTCAAAAAGATTTTCCCTTAAAAATTTCTACAACTGGTGACTTTTTGCATCCACAATTTTTTTCTATATAAAGCGGTGATAAAATGATTTTACAGAAAATGTATTTTTGTTGGAAATTCTAATTTCTCAGTAAAAAAGCTTTTTTCCTTGTTTATTCTAAACAGAAACCTCAAATTTTTTTCATGGTTTCAAATTCACTCACAGTCTGCCAAGTAGGCAAACCAAAGCTTATAACCTTCACTGGTTTTTGACGACTTGACTATAAATGTGATGACGACAAATGACTCATTCAGCAAGCAAAACAATTTTAACACAAGACATCAGATCAAGTACGTTTTAGCTTAAACTTCTCTTTTTCAATTAATAGATGAATGCACCACATTCATCCATAAACAATAAGAAAAAAAAGTAATTTATTTAATGTACACCTGGGAAAGAGAGCAGTAATCTTGATTTGTACACTCAAAGCGTAATACAATTTAATTCTCAGACCTGCTTAAGCCCACTCTAAGAGTAAAGCTGAGTTGGAAAAGTTGATTAATTTGAAGCTGTTTGTTTGTCTGCATCGCTATATTCCAGTTCTTTTAGAAAACGGAGGCATAGAAATCAGCAGGCTCACTAGCAAAAGTGGTAATAGAGAAGACTAGATGTTTTTTCCTCTCTTTTCTTTTTTTAAAAACATTTTTCTGCACGTAATACCCTGATGACACAGGATAGCCCAAGTCTTCCTAGGCTGGTGACACGAGTGCTGCAGGAGCCACGGAATGAGTACGCCTTGACAAGAAAAGCACTTAGCAAATAAATGGACACCCTGGTCTGCCGCCTTCTTACAAGAAAGTAAGAAAAAATACCTGAAAGCGATTAAAGGTCATGGATTTCTCTCGCCTCTTTTCTGAGGTTTGAAAAATACAAGTATCAACCACTTTGTATTGTTTCCACTTTTTTTTTTTTTAAACAAGCTGAACACTTATTTTTTCCTCATTAATATTATGCCATAAGTAGCTTGGTAAAAGAATTTTAATGGCCAAAAATAAAAGACAACAGTTAATATACTGCTCTAAACTGAAGCATTTAAGTTTCCACATCTGTTAAATGGAGAACTAGAATTAATCACATTGATCTAATGGAAAATACACGCTAACTTTGGTAGTTTACTTTCAGGCTGGCTCTCGTCACCGTGTTACTCTCCAGGACACGACCACCAGTCGTCAGGTTGCCAAAGCCAACCTCCCAGCCCAGCTAACAGCAGCAGCCTTCCCCCAAACGATGCACCTTTAGCAACACATTACTTCGATCTAAAAATGATGGGAATTTAGGCTTTAATGTAAAGAAAACGGACAAAAGTAGTCTCATCACAACAAGCCCTCTGACCAAAATTTATATTGAAAAATTAAATGTATCAATGACTTGACACGTCTGATGTTAACATTACACAACATGCAATTTAACACCCTGATATTATTAGCCCAAATATTTCTAGCTTCACGGGGGAAACGCCCGCAGAGGTGCTTAGGTACGGAGCAGCCCGTGAGACGTCTGCAGATGTCTAAACGCTTTGCTCAGGGCAGCGGTCCCCAACCTGCGGACAGCAGGTCTGCAAAGAGCCGCAGGCTGTCAGTGGAAAGCTGGGTTTTTTATTGTTGAACCCTTCTTTGTTCCTCCCAGTTGTTACGATGCAGTAAAGGCAACTCAAAATACACGAAAGAAACACTTTTCCAATATTACTCTTCCGTAGGGGCAAGAAGTGCCGTGGTCGCGGGGCTGCTGGGGGAGCACAGAGGGAGGGAGCGGGTCCGGGAGCCAGCGAAAGGGAGCTGCTCCGCGGCACGCACAATTAACACAGAGCTTACGCTGGGGATAGCGAGAGATGAAGTTTGAGAATGGATTTAGAATATAGCCTACATTACATAGAACACGACTGTGAACAAATACTTCTATTTAAATGCTATTCCTGCATAAATCCACTTACCGCCATATAAGCATTTGTTCCAACATACGTCTTGGCTATAGAATTCACCAGCTATCAGACAAAACAGTCTGTTAGAACAATATAAAGATAATGTGGAAATAAAATGGGCAATTATTCCTCATTTAACCTACAATCATCATTCCTATAAATCAACTAAAAATTATGTAAAAGGGAACAAATTTATCTGCAAAGGCATTAAAAATGATTAAATCTCTCTTTTGTTCGGAATGAGAGTTCCAATTTAAACAAGCACTGCATTACAGTTTATGGCAGATAACCTTAAACAATTCTGTTAAACAGGATGCTTATCGCTTTAGTACCCCAAACTAGTCTGATATAAAAAGTCAATTTGAAGTAGGATTGAACGCGCTCATTTTTCAGTCAGCTGGCTCAAGATGTGAATAAAGCCACATTCATCACTCGAATGCGACGAGCGCTAAATACGCTGGAGGGACAACAGACTCTGACAACTTATAATACAAGGCTGACCTTCTCTTTGGTCCTCATGTTTGGCTGAGAGTAAAGGTGCTGAAATTCAAATCAACATCACAGCAAGCTCACGGGTCACTATCAGAGAAGTTCTCCAGGGAGGCCCAAAATGGAAATTAATTAAAATTTGTGCTGCACATTGTAAAAGCCCACCACTATTGTTACTCCCAATATTAATTTTTATTGTGGGCCAGTTGGGCTCCCCAGACACATCTCTCGTTCTGCCCTCCCTTTTGTCTGGCCAAAACGCTTTCATATCAAAGCTGCATATCAATGAAGTTTGCTATTCGTAAGTAGTAATTACAATATCAGCAGTTTTTACTGTCATTAAACAATGAACAATCATATTCAGATGAAGAAAAGTCGCCCAGAGATTAAAAATGAATAGGGCTGTCCCAGCAGAGGGGAGCTTGCTGGGGGGCTGTTTGTCGGGCAGCCAGGTGATTTGGACGTGAGAAAGAGAGCGGGCAGAGAGCGAAAGGAGGAATTACCTGCGTGCTAACCCCAAAGTCGCACAGCTTCACCTGGCCTCGCGTGTTCACCAACATATTAGACGGCTTCACATCTGTTCAGGGAACAAAACTGCATTTAATCTACGTTATCCTAGATACGCGTCGTATATACCGAGATGGTTACGAACATTGGCGTGATAGGTTTTAATAGGAAATATTTCAAAGACATATTTCAAATGCAACCTCTGGTTTGTAACAGTCAGTAGCACACACGACATTATATCTGTACCCCTCAAATACTGATAATCCACGTTATTAAATCAGAGAATCATTTAGGTTGGAAAAGACCCTTAAAGCCATCGAGCCCAAATCTGCCGGTGACACCAATCGGGGGGGGACAGCAAGTGCACTGAAGGACGGGACCTGGAACTCCAAGTGATCTTGACAAATTGGCAAATCAGACTGAAAAAATAAGATGAAATTCAATAGGGACAAGTGGAAGCACTACATGCAGACAGGGATTAATCAACTGCATAAATATAGGATTAAACAACTGCCTGGAGCGTGGGCTGGAGCAGGTCTGCAAAAAAGGCTCTGCAGATTACAGCATGAAGTGGAGACGACAGAGAGGGAACAAACTGTCACCGGACAATTTAGGAACAAGCCAAAAGCAACGGTGCAAACAGTGACGCCCGGTTCAGTATCAAGGGATAGCCGGGCTGACCTTTAGAGGTTCATCCCGGCCCCGCGACTTCGTACTCTAACGCCGCGATTAACCCTGCCTCCCTCCTCTCTAACAGCCCTCACGTAAGGCCGGGGAGTGACAAGAGCAGAATTTAATATTCTATAAAAACTGCCAATACAAAAACCATCCCATACAAACACCCGCGTATAGGAACACGGGCGAAACACAAACGTACGAGCACGTTCGAGCCTCCTTCTGCCACAAGAACATCTACGGGGCAGCTTTGCTCTTGTGCACACCATTATCCAAAGCTACTGGCTTCCACCTCCAGGGCTTCTACTGCATAAAACGCCTCCGACCTCCCCGTTTCAGAGCTTTTACAGAGGTGAACTGCCAGCAACGCCTTAAAATGATTCCCAATATCAATGCACATTGTAAAGCCGGATTGTCCGTGCGAAGATCTTAATGCTGACCCCCTCTGATCTCAAAAGAAGTTGCATACTGTAAAGTCGATGTGCGAATAAACTGCTGAACATCCAGCCCGCCTGCAGCGCAGGAAACACTGAGCATCCTTCCGTTCCAGGGACGCCAGTCGGAAAGCAGAATGCGCACGTTACGGCCTGGCTTAAACTCGGGAAGATTAGAGCACAGTGGCTTTGCCTAATCGCTGCTTTCTTCTGTCAAAATGGATTAAAAGCAATAGCTTGTATCTTTGCCTCCTTTAAAAGTGAACACTAGTTGGGTGCAGATGGATGAAACCCAACTAGAAAAGAACCTAATTTTGTTTATCATTAAGTTTGCCTTTGTTTAGCAGATGTTTTCTGGTACCACAGTAGCTTGCTTAATTTGTCTCTGTAATGCAGAAATGTATAACCTCAATTAACAAGCTGATTAAATGCTTTCCTATATTTGAGCTAAAAATCCCGTGTAAAAAAGGGGAGCATTCAATAGTACGTTCTGTAGCTTCCGTGGATCCGTATGTTCCAAGTTAGGCACCAACACCGCACTACGTTTTGCAATTTCCCCCCAAAGCCAAAAGAAAAATCAGTCACAAGCGTCTCCATCACGTTACAGCATCGACAGACTCAGTTTGCGCATCCCGATCTCTGTTTCATCTGTAGGAATTCAACCCGTACGCTGCATTTCTGATGGATTTTTACCTACTCCCCTGCCTCGGGTCACGAGACAAAACACTGCTACAGAGCAATCCACGCAGTCACAAAATCTCCCGCGCGCTTCCCGACAACATCTTAGGAATACGTTTTCTAACTACAACTTCGGGGAGACGCAAATATTTGCTTGTGGCAACCCGCTAAGCAGCACACGCCTCCCCGGCGTCGGGTGGCTTTGCTAAATCTAAGCAGACATGCCGAGTACATCCGCAGGCGCTACCCTGGACCCCGAGAAGAACAGCGAGTCGCACAGTAATCCTGTTCAACCTTCCTTCTAAAAATACGGCAGCCAACAGAGCTGCCTCGTTACCGGGCTTGCGCTGAATCGTAACCAACTGAACGGCAGATGCAGTTACACGTACGGAAAACACCGACACTCTGCACCGCGAATGCAGCTGTTTACCGTACCGACGCTTTTAAAAGGAAACTGCAGCGTAACAGGAGCCCCTTGCTTTTAACTGTAAAGGGTGTAACAAAAATCATTAGTAACCAAACGGACAAGAGAAACGTTTTGGTGCAGTACGGCTGGCAAGAGGTTCGTGGGATCAAGAGGGCATCAACCGCGTTATTTTTTAACAAGGCAGAAATCCTTTCACCGGGTAGAGGGAAGGGTGTGGGAAGGCAGAAGGAAGCTCCAAGCGTGAAACGCCACGACCTCACGGGAAGGGACGACAAGGCAACATGCACGCAGCCACATTTTCCTTCTACAAGGACTCAACCACGCCACGAGTTCAGAGGAAGAGGATGCTCTCCGAGTGCAGCCCACAAGTCCTTGTTCCCTCAACACGACGCGCCAGAAGAAGCCACCACATCAGCTGTCCCCTGCACCGCCGCGCTGCCCAGCTCCCGCCACGGGCGAGCCCAGGCTCTCTCCAGCCGTCACCCTGCGCCACCGGGCATCTGCAGACCCCGTCTCCCCTTCCCTCCCGCCGCGTGGGATGGGACGGCGAGCCGATACAATCAAACGAACGTTTGTCGTTCATTAAGCGTTGCTTGATGCTGAAATCCTTCCGCAAACAAAGCTAAAGAAAATCCTAAAAGGAAAAAAACCAGGACTCGGCGATGGGCCCGTTGGGGAAGGGGAGCCTACGCAGGCTGGGGACGCCACCGAGCAAGCTGCGGCCGACCCAGCACTGCCAAGAACAAATACGATCTGTCCTTGCAGCAGCATTTAAATCGCACCGCAAACGGGGGACTTAAGCAAATATTTGCTATGAATTCCAACGGTTGCGTCGGTTTCCTCAAGAAAAAAGGAAGCGACAATCCTAGACTAAAATGTCGCTTCGCAAAGCAACTCAACATTGAAAGTGGGGAGAAAAATCACCCAATCAGTAAATTAGCCTTTTTGTTTCATAAACTGCTTCAGTTAATGGGTTAAACATTTTTTTTTTTGGTTTTGGAAAACAAATGTGCATAAATAATGTTCTGCACCATCTGCTTGTGATTAATATTACTGTTTAGAAGTGAAAGAATTTAAACAAGAGCCAAAAGGGGTCATTATGCTCCCATTACCAGTGCTTGCTTAATACAAATGATTTCTATGAAGCATCATTACGGAGGATGAACAAGTCCTCTTTATGATATATGTGCCTAAGCCGTTTCACCTCTCCGCAAATAAATGGGACCTCCAAGCTCTCACTTACCAGCAAACAGAACTGTCAGAGGTTCAGCTTTTTGAACACCAAACATTTCAGTCATCTTGTTTTATTGAAAAGCAAACAGATTAATGATTGCGGGGGGAAAAAAAAACCCAGATTTTTAAAAGCTGTCTCTTGACTTTTTCTGTCTTTTAAAAATATAAACCCGCGACAGGGCAGGTTCAAGGGAGAGAGATACAAAAGCACAGTTTCAGCTGCAGCCGGCTCACAGAACGTCACTGGTAAAGAGAAGCTGCTGGAAGAATGAAAATATTTTCTTGCCGTAACGACCTCCTCAGCATGCTGTTTGCAGAGGCCGTGATTAGTTTTTTTAAATAAGCCTAAGCAGTCCGGGAGCGTGCATGTATGTGCTTAGCTATACATATATACACACAGGTATGTATGTCCATCTATACACACGCCCTGGTATTTTTGTGTGTGCTTCATTGTAAGTGGGGCTAATTCCGATTAATTTTCACAAAGGTAAAATGCAGGGGGGAAAAAGTCAAATGTGCTGCTCTGGCCATCTCTGGTGAAATCTTTAGCAAGGCACAGGAACTGACGGGAACACGCATCGTCCGTACGGCACCAGCGCCTGTCCCTACCAACCAGGGCTCCTCCGCTCCGGCAGCTTATGTCAGCACAAAGGAGGACCTGAACATCTTTCTATGGGAATATCCCGGGGAAAAAAGAGACCGTCTGCGTGATGCACAAACCTCCCCTCTGCCACAGGCACCAGAGAGTCCAGGAGGATCTCCAGAAACCAGAAACCACTTCCAAAACTCTGACACAAATTTAAAACCTAGTCAGAAACCGCAGGCCATGCGAGACATACTGGCCCCCAGCGCACAGCCGTGCATACAAACGCAGATCAGTACAATTAAACACAAGCGGGTAACATTTATTTCATACATTTCTTTTAATAAGGAGGTGTGAACGGAGAAAAACATACCAGATAAAATGCGTACGGTCTATACTTATTCTTGAACTTAACAGATTTTGGTTTGTCTTTATACAAACTTTGACTTTGTACATGATTAGACTTGTTTAATTGCTAATTCTGTTTTAAATCTAAGTTAATTTCTCATTACCCTTCCATTTCTACTTCTTATCCTCTGGGGAAAAGAGCACACTTATCATTGGGACATTCTCACATCTTCCAAAGAAGCGGTGTAGGTGTTAATCTTATGTTTACGTTTGATGTGGGTGTGATGACTATGACTACAGCTTCGGGTTTATTAATATGCACGGCTATCACCTCATTAGTTGCAAGGTTTGTTTTGAAGTTAAGCTGTAATATTTGCTGAAATGTCTGATCTGGAATAAAAGACTTGCTCATTGTTTGTTTCCTTTGCTTTAATCCCCGCTCGTCACAAACTGTCGCTTGCTGCAGTGCATCACACAGCCCCTGCGCGATGAAGGCTTCTCCACCCCAGCGGTCGCCGCGGTGGAGGCTCTTCGCTCCTTAGCCCACGCGAGCTTCCCGCGCGGTCTGCGCTACATGCGGCAGCAAGGAAGCCAGGGTTACATTTCCTTTCGTGTACCTCCGACGCATTAAAACCCGTAGAAGCTGAAGGAGATTACTTTGAGGAATAGGCACCTGCCTTGCATTGTATTGCTCTGCACCCATTTTTAAGGTACAGAAGTACACACACGTGTTCCGCATCTTAAAAACGGGTACAGAGTACTAGACAGCTCGGTGGGCTGCTGCAGTGCTAGCTATCCCCTCCGCGGCATTCTGCAGCGCTGTTCTCACCTTGGTCAGTCCAGCCACCGAGCAAGGCCACAAAAATCGGAACTGTGATGAAAAATCAGTTTCTGCGCTTTTCTTCAGACCACAGCAAGGACCATACATAATTCATCAAAACCTCAGAGCTGCTCTTCAATCAAGGCAATGAAACCCATGCAGACGGGGAGACTGTGTTTTACTGGCAAAGCAAAAATCAGACCCGGGTTCTAAATTCACAGCAGCAGCAGAATAAAATGTTACAGTTACGGTATTGACGCCTGACCACAACGCTCTCGCCAAATCACATTCAGTAGGTGGCCAGAATCTTTAACGAAAAAATTAAAAATGAAAAAAATTTCAAATCTGCTTTTTTCTTTTTGGGTGTTATAAAAGCGTGGCGAAGACTGTGTAGCCCATACAGAGCGATGCCCAGCCACGGGTGCTCCAGCTGCCTTTTCTTTTGTATTTATTCTGACGGTCGCTGTGGCAGCTCCGGCATCTAGGCTGCTCATCCTCTTGCCGCGAGTGGATGGAGCTGCTAAATCTCTGCCTCTGGCAACATTCAGCCTAGTAGGTGAAATGTTTAAACCACCATCAGAAATGAAGCCTCCTTGGTAACCTGCATCTGCACCGAGCTGGTCACGGACTCCGGGCTGTTTCTGTTCTTCTAAACCAGCCACAGCCGAGGGTCAAACACACCAGCAGCATCTCCCTCACCCTCTGGTCGGGGGGACAAAGCCAGGTCCGTACTTGATCTCCGCTCACTCTCCTGCCCACAACCCTCTTTCTCCCACCCAGGGAGCTCCCGGGACATCGCTCTGACATGAGAAGGAGACGCTGTGAGACCGAGGAGGACCTGAAGCTGATGTCCTGGTGCACAGCTGCTCGCTGGGCCATTACACAAAGGCAGGCTCAATCTCCTCCTCCACTACAAACTAACTCTCCACGAAAGCCTCAGGACAGTCTGAGCCTAAGCTCCACGGAGGGGCAGGACCTCAATACCTGCTGCTAATTAGTGCTTCCTATTAGCTGCTTCGCCCCATGCGGTGCAGAGATTCCTGGATGACTCTCCAGAGGTGCCCGACTCCTTGCACTGACCACACCGGGACGCTGGGCGCTTAACCCAGGCTTTTCATGGAATCATAGAATCATAGAATTGTTCTGGTTGGAAGAGACCTCCAAGATCATCAGGTCCAACCACTAACCCAGCACTGCCAAGGCCACCACTAAATTGTATCCCTTAGGGCCTCGTCTCAACGGCTTTTCAATCCCTCCAGGGATGGGGACTCCCCCACTGCCCTGGGCAGCCTGTTCCAATGCCCGACAACCCTTTCGGGGAAGAAATGGTTCCCAAGATCCAACCTAAACCTCCCCTGGCGCAACTTGAGGCCGGTTCCCCTTGTCCTGTCGCCCGTTCCTTGGGAGAAGAGACCGACCCCCCCTGGCTCCAACCTCCTTTCAGGGAGTTGCAGAGAGCGAGAAGGTCTCCCCTCAGCCTCCTTTTCTCCAGGCCAAACCCCCCCAGGTCCCTCAGCCGCTCCTCACAGCACTTGTGCTCCAGACCCTTCCCCAGCTCCGTTGCCCGTCTCTGGACACGCTCCAGCCCCTCAGTGTCTGTCTTGGAGTGAGGGGCCCAGAGCTGACCCCAGCACTCGAGGTGCGGCCTCGCCAGGGCCGAGCACAGGGGGACGATCCCTGCCCTGGTCCTGCTGGCCACACCATCGCTGATATATTTTCTCACCCCCCTGCCAGAGCCGCACACCTACTTCTCAGCCACTCCAAAACTAGGCACCCCAGAAGAAATGGTCTTGCCTATTCGGTTTGCAACTTAAAATTTTCGACGTGTCTCTCTGCTTTACACTTCTCTTTCAATCACAAACGATGTCGGTTACTGCACGCTCCAACTGTGCACCCGGGCGGAGTGAGCAGATGGGTTAAATTAAACAGGATTGTTAGCAACATTAGGAACCAGAGCAGTTACTTTCAGACACTTTAGAAACATTATAAATGTAATGAGTTTCTCTTTTTTTGGGGAGGGGGTGGTGGCGTAGGGGGAAGGGCTTCTTTGTTCTTTAAACAGCATTTTCCACCGTTTCCAGAACTGACATTGGTTTTGAAAGTTCTAGCATAGCTGAATGAACTTGCCACAACAGACAAATTTTTAACAAAACGTAGCAACATTAAAAAGCAAGAAATAAATGAGAAGTTTAAAAAAAAAACAGATTAGCTTCAGGAAGGAGAATAAACAGCAAAACGCAAAAATGTCTTATGTCCAAGCAGGTTTAAAGTTTCTTTTTCATGACCATGTTAGAGGACAGTGGGCCACAATTTGAGAGATCTGAGAATCTAGCAATGCTTGTGGCTGTCACGTGAGATTTCTGAAGTACATAAAAAAATTCATTATCTATCTACTATTTTCAATACTAGTCAAACATCTGATTTTCCTTGCTCTTTTTTCCCCTGGGCACCTGTTTGTAACCCTAAGCATCTAAATCTCTGTTAAATTCATTCCTCTCTTTAGTCTTTTTCTTTGTAGGGGAGGCGGGAGGGCAATGTAAGAGAACAGCAGTAAAAATATTTTATCAGAAAATCTGCAAGGCTAATGAGTAAGATTCATTCTGCATTATTCCACCGGAATCAAACCAGATGTTAGTATGGTCTACTGTCTCTGTAGAAAGTGTTGTTAAAATAAAATAATATGGTATTTCACTGGAAAACAGGAAACAACTGTTACTCACCTCTGTGTAGAATCTTCAGACTCCATAAATAGGTAAGGCCTTTCACAACCTGAATTTAAAAGAAAAAGCAACAACACATATTAGAGATTCCTGGTAAGAAACACTACACATCTCAGCCGGCGCGAGTCGCTCCCGACACGAGTTCCAATGAAGGACGGAGCCAGGACCACGAAAAGGGGAGACAAAGCATCTCTTCCAAAGGGACTGCAGGACACAGACACACCCCCGCTGCAAACCTGTGCGGACTACACGGCAGCAGGGTCCTTAAGAACGCGTGAATAAACTCCTTCCCAGGATCTGTATGTTGAAGGCACTGGGCTTACCCTGAATCCCTGCAGACTTTCAATGTGGTTTTAATTCATCTGTCTTTGCTGGGGTGTTAAAAAGCACGAAAGACAATGTGCGTAATGATTTGTCTTCTTGCAACAAAAGCAACCCAGTGAAATTAAAAGCAAGGAAATAAAATCTCTAACTGCTTCTTCCACTTCATCTTCCCCTTCCCTTTCTTTCCATTTGGTGCATCTGTCCTTCTCCTCCGTTACTTCCCATGCTTTTACTCAATGCAAACGCTGAATATTTCTTCTTGAACTGTACCAATTGTCTTATTCTTCATATTACTCATCCCGGACCAAACGCAAACCTTACTGTTAGTCCCAGAAAATACAGTTGGGACCCCTAAAAGATAAGAACTGGGGCAGACGTTGGCCTGCTATTCCAGAATTTGCTCCTTCCACTAGCTAAACTGTTAGAACCAGATCTAACAACCCGTTCCTCCAGTACTACACTGGAGCACCTCGTGTAGGAGATGCATTTTAAGGAAAATTCGTAGGACGTGCATTCGTAGCACGAACGTAGGTGTATGCCCCAACGCAACAACCCGTGACACCTCCTTACGCAGAACACGTACATACGGCACTCTCAGATCTGGCAAGATCACCACTGGGTCCAACTGCCACTCTGCTTATTTTCTATATGCAACATGATTTTAACAGTCCCAAATTAAACAAGATGGTCAATCGACTCCCCAGGAGAGCAGCTGGGTATTGCAAGTTATCCTCTCTGCAGGTTTTGCTTCTGTGAAGTAATTAAACCCCAATACTTCTTGCGTTTTTAACATGGTAATTTTCTTCCCTAGGTTTACTTCTTTTACAAGCCCAGAAAACTAACAAGATTCAACAAACATATTTCTACTACCGCTTACTTTTTACCCAAACCATCCCTGCTGTCTCAGCCAGCTTTTTAATAGAGCAAATCTTTTTTACAAAGTTCCCATCTAGGAGATGACATTTCATTCATTTTCCTGCAACACTCTCTTTCTGCATCTCCAGAACAATAAAGCATTTCCGACGTTTGCAAAGTTGTATGAGTTTTTCAGACAAAACAATTACATTCTTTCCATTGTCCGAGTAGACCGAAATGAAATTACTTCTGTTGCAGTGATCAAGCAGAAGTGCTAAAAATATTACACAGCCTGAAAGCAGACAGCATGGTAATTTGCAGCGTTCCTATTGGATTAGAAACGAATTTTAAAATTTATTCTGGAACCAAAAACAACGTCAGTGGAATCTGAAACTCTTTTGTAAAGCAAAGAACGATTCCGGATCCCCCAGTAAATCCTGTAGGTGGTAATTCCTCCGTGTGAAACTCGCGCTCCGCACCCAACTATCTCCCGGCCTCAGAGGGTAATTACCTGTAACGAAAGCCTTAGTCAAATTCCGCATGCCCAGCGGTGTGGGCTTGTTCACGTTAGCCTTTCAAAAAGCAAACAGGGGAATTCTACTTACACAGCATTGTGACATAAGAAGAAGGGAAAAAGAAAAAAGTATTGATGCAAAAATAAATAAAGGGAGTGCAACATTTCAGGCTTCCTCCAATGGTGAAAGTGATTCTGAGAACAGTAAGCTTCTTTGATTATTAAACATACATTTAGGCTATTTAAAATCCTTAAAATCATTATAAAATTATTTCTTTTAAAGCATGTATTGCTAGAAAAAAGGAAACATTTCCTATGGAAAAAAAAAATCAACAGCTGTGAGTTATTAAACATCCTTATTATGGAACATGTGCTGAATAAGCAGTTATAAGAGACCCAGTATTAAACAAACTCTCACATTCAGATTCTCTCAGTGTCAGCGGACAAAGGAACGAAAAGAGTTTTTCCCTTTATCCTGGGCTGCAAATACGGGCACAGGAGCCCCCCAAATGGACTAACCCCGTGCAAAGCACCGTTACTCACTCACCTTACGTTTGCCTACTCGGGAAGGTATTAAATATTAGGCTAAGCTGGTGCTGGAACAGAGTATCTTTTGATTGACCATCGAGCAGGAATTATTGGTATTCAGTAAAGTAGGTTTTACAACAATGACTTGACAAAGCCTTGACACAAAAAGTACTTCTACCTGCTGTCAATCACTCACTCTCTTGACAGTTCAAGTGCACATCCTTTCAGGGAGAACTTCAATCAACATTAGCACTCAAAATACAGTGCACAATGTCACTGCCTCAGAAATTGAAGTGAAAATAAATGTGTGAAGTGGCAAGCAAAGGCAGAACGGATTTCACATCAGCAGACCCAAATAAGTACACATCAGCAGGAACACAGGAGCGACCACAACATCACTTTGGGGTTCCCAAGGTACACTCTTCCTTTGGAAAAACATGCCAGCCCTCCACACAAATAAAGACCACGAGGGAGAAGAGAGATTTCCCCTTCTCGTTGACACTGTCTCATACAGGCAACAGGGATGAATTTTATGACGACGTCCGAGATCCCTCCTGTTTCTTGGGGACCCAAGTCTCAGCAGACTCTATCGCTCTCTCACCGCTTCATCCTGCCCCTGAATAAACCGTGCTTCTCCCCAAGCCCTGGCAAATGCTTTCCTCCTTTAAGGATTTCTTTTCACCGCCTTGCTTTATTTTCAGCATTCTCTCTTTCAGCCCCAAACCTCCCCCCAAAAAATAACCAAGAGAGAAGAGTATCCCACTTGGCAATACATTCCTGCTCTTTCAGCCTGAAAGCTGACTGTCCATCGCAACTAACGGTGCCACTTCTTCAGTGGGGAACGGATAACAAGAATGCAACAGAACGCTGTGGTGTAGAGACTACATATACGCTACGTGGCTCTGCAATACCCATACTGGTATCAGATAAGGGTTCACACCAGAAAAAACACAGTGGCAGTCGCCATCATCAGAAAAGTTTTGATTATTTCAGCAGACAAAACTCTCCTCTGGTCCCTGCCAAATCACCAGAGAGGCTGGTTGGGAGGGGAGCGTACGCGAAAGCAAGTACCGCTGGTGCCCACAACGCAGTGCACTGCAGGTATCATCTGCTACCTATTTACAGCAGTACTTCAAGGAAACGAGGGAGAAACGAGTAGCAACACGGTCCTATCCTTTTGGCTAGAGAAAGTCGGGGTTGTCAAGAAAGGGATGCCTCTCGGGTAGTTCAGCCCCAGCCTGTGGAGACCAAAGAGCGCAAGGAAATGACCTTGAGTGCAACTCGGTGTTTAACTGAGCAAGGGCGGCGCAGGGGCAACGTGCTCCCTTTGCCGTGTCGTGTCGAGCAGACACAGATCTTCTTCTAGACCAGCTGGAATCTCCTGCGCCTTTTGTGCTCACTGCTGTGCGTGGGACAACCGTTTTCAAGGGCTGTCAGTCCCCCGCTTTTCACGACGATTAAATTTGTATAACAAGAAAGGAAGCAAGAAAGTCGTCAAGTCGGAGCGAGGGGAATGCTGGGATGCTGCTAAATGTCTACGTGCCTGCATCATTTTCCTCTGGAAATGGTTTCACTTAAGAACTTCTACAAATATAACAAAAGGGTGTTCTAATTAACAGATGCGCAGGTCACACATATTATTAAGCAGCTTCAATAGACTAATGCATTGTATATTCTCTCGGGAAAATAAAAGACAAATGACTCGGTGTACATGGTGCAAGGAAGGCAGAAAGAAAACATACAGACTGGGAAAAAAAAAGAGACTATGGAAGCTCCAGATTTTGTCCACATATCCATGCATACAAGCTCTAGCTTTTGTTCGACATCCTCCTTCTCATCAGTACATGAGCAGAAATCCTCTAGGCTTTGGGTAATCTCCACAAGCTGTTCGGGGTGGGGATTATGGTGCCTATGGACAGTACTCGGCAAAAAGGTGCCCCAACAGACAAAAGGGGCTGCGGGGCTCTACTGAAGTGTCAGACACCAAGACGCAGGGTAGCCTTTGTGAGGACTTCAAGGAGCCATTCCTGCCGCCACTGATAAATGACAGCGAAAACAAAGGCTTTCAGAGCCTCCTTCCAACAAGTCTACTATGCCAACTGAGGAAAAAATCAGCACCAGAGCAGAGGAAGCTGCCAGTGCCGGCTCAGCCTCAGCGCACACCTTCTGTTATGGAGAAGCAGGAGAAAGGGGTGAGTTCCTCCTCTGAAGGCGCCCACTCCTTTGTTCCCCTCTTTACTGACCCCTGCACCGCAGCGGCCACGTTCCCGGTTGCTAAAGCAGCAAATAAAATAACTAGAAAAAGTTAAGTACCAGCTCACCGTCCGTGTCAGGGAGTCACGCTCGCTAACTAACACATTTGTAAAGAGATGACCCTGCAGGTGAACAAAAAATATATATATATATATATATCTCTCAAGACATAAAAGATGGGGCTGAAGCACCACCATTATGGATAAGTGAAAACCGGGAAGCGAACCTCTGCAGAATACCGAGGATGGGGGAGAGGAGAGACAAAAGCAAGTGAGGAGATGCTAAGGTAAGTTAGCGTGGCTGTATTAACTACACGACGTGAAGTGAGATAAGGAGAAGGAGAAGGAATAAGCGTGTGAGGAAACGCCTGAAGGCCCACCCCAGTATTATTACACTATACGCATCCTATTTAGCGTCAGGAATATGAGGACACCGTGAGCAACTTCTCGTTCATTGCTCCATAGGGAAGAAGAGATGAAACGTTTTTACTCTGAACTAAAGGTGAAAAGCATTCAAATTCCATAAGAAACTGCGAGGCTATATAATGAGCAGATTGGAAGCTACTTAGAGGAAACAGCATCAGAGAAGGATGTTCATCACCCTGGGCAGGCCACACAAATTAAGAGAAAGTAGAGCTGTGAATTACAATGAACAGAGACTAAATAGCTGCCTGTGTTGGATTAAAGGATTTAAATTGTCAGCTTGATGTATAATGAATGTGAAAACCCAGCACTTGATTAAATGGCACATGATAGAATAACTTTGTTATGCTTTAAACTGCTTAAGTTATCAAAGTATTCCTTATATTTAGCAATTGTTTAGCAGTATCTCTCTCCCTTGGGAGATCCACTAAGACATTGGTCATTTACCCTGTGTTCAGCTGTGGCAAAATATGGAATTTTTTTTTACTTTTTTTTTTGTGCTGTAATCTGAGTTTTCAATCACGGCTGGTGAATTTCTAGCAACGCAAGTCGCCGAGCGCTGCTGAGACACAACGACGGGCTACCAGGTGCTCTGAGGATCCCGCTGTCAACACCTTCCTACCAAATGGAGTAGACGTTGGGGACTGATGGCTCCTCCTAGATCACAGACCATCTCCCTGCTCGTCACCCCTAAAACGACTATCGGCTCTTCAACCGTCACTGCTCACGTGTGAAGGGTCCCAGCACAGGGTGGGAGCGCAGCCTGTCCCCAGGCAGCCTTTGTCAGGCCTGGCTGGTGCTAAATAAAAACCTCAGCCTCCTCCTTATCTGCCTTAAGGAGTACATCTGCCACGGGGGCAGACAGAAAAAGTGCTCTGCCATTGTGTTTTTGTAACAGGAACTGACTTAATTTTTCAACCTGGGAAGCAAATCTAATTGAGTTACTTTGTACAGAACGAGGACAGTTAGAATGGAAATTACACAGGAGAATCAGCAGAAGCAGCAGACGAGGGATCACCATACGGGCTAGGACAGGGCTTCTGAATCACTTTTTAAAGGAATCATATAGCACAGAAGGACTTAAAGGCTACATAAAGAGGACTGCTCCCTCCTACATGGGTTGATACGAAGAAGTGGTCCAGCAAATTCATGATTTTTTTTCTTATCCTGTTCAATTTATCACATCTTTTTACATTTCTTGAGCCTCTGGCAACTCATGTGTTGGTCATTCAAAAGGCTTCCTTGACCCCGGTGTCCTTGTGCACGGAGGTTGGTTAGGAAGAGCATGAGACAGGAAGGACTCATCCTTTCGCACCGGCACAACGAGGACACGGATCCTGGAGACGACTCCGTGTCCCAAGGGGGCACAGGCACACTCAAATCAGAGATGCATTACGTGCACCATCAAAAACTGAAAGACAAAAAGAAAAAAAGTACTTACGGCTACTGCTATTCTTCCGAGTACGTGTTCTGGAATTTTTCTATAAACATCCAAAGAACCTCCTGCAGGGACAAACAAAACGCGCTTAGGTAATGCAAAATGAAATACTGCCCTAGATTTGAAGTCACGAGGGCTTTCTAGGCCTTGGTTATTAATAAAAACACCATCAATGATATAACAATAACTGTGTCAGAAATAACTGACCTTAAAAATCTACCAAACTCTGAATAAACACATGAAACAGTACTCAGGTCTCTGTTCACCCATGTTACTTATTTTTGCTTGCAGCATTAATACTCCAACTCCTTTTATAAAACCTCCCAGTCACAGGACAGAATATGGAAATGGGAGAACTCGAAACCACCAGGTTTGGAGTAACTTCTCGGGAAGAACAAAGTCATCCCAAAAAGCCACAGTGGGCTTCAACGTCCAAAGCATCCCCTCGTCCCCAAAACCTGATGCTAACGTTACATGGTAGCTGGTACAACGCTTATAGACGTGCTTAAAGCCAGCTTCCTCCCGATGATCAAACCAGTGACAGTTTGGCTGAGCGTTGCAGTCTGTGTCCACACCGATGCCTGAAAACGAAGGACAAGCAGCTCCTGGGCAAGCAGGTAAGTTTTGCCAGTCAACTCCAGTACGGGACAAAACCTACTGTCTGGCGTAACCCTGTCCAGCCAGCATCATACGCTCCTGGGCAACGCGAGAAAGCCAAGTCCCTCCAACGGCCCGACAGACATTCCCAAGGGACTGGCAAGGATTGTTTCCCTTGGCTTCTGCAAAGGAGATTCACGAGCGATCCAGTGTTCAAAATGTCCTGGGGGTGAAATACAAACTCTTGGGCAAGAAAGCAAATTTGAAATTGAGAATTAAAAATATCCAAGTAGAATGGCAAAAAAAAAGGACCAGTAAACTACAGGCAGAGCGTATTACTCTTCGCTTGCAAGAGCGTGTTGTCTTATTCAAGGCTTGAGGTTCTCAGGAGTGCTCAGCACTGCTCTAACGCTGCTCTCAGCGTAGCGTATGGATTTTACTGATGACACCACTGGGAAAAGAGTTAGGCCAGTACTCAGAAATTCAGACAACTACACCTTGTACTTTGCTTATGGGTCAGTTTTTACAAGTAAAAGCCATTCATTCTGAAATGCTGCAATCCAAAAAAGTCACAAGGTCCTTACTCCAGTCTTCAGCCTTAATTACACAATAGTTCTCATTCTAATGATTGGGCTTTTTGTTGTTGTTGCTGCTTTCCCCTCCTCATTTTCTTCATCGTCTCTACTGTCAGAAATGCAGTACGTGTTTGTCTTCACTGATAATGTGCTCATTCCAGATCACTGAAATTACTATTCATTCGTTAAGTTTCATCTTTCAACTTGTATTGTCCACGTTGCCTGCATATTATAATGAACTTCAGTTTTAAAAGTAAATGTAAGTCCTATTTTACAGAAATAAGAGGATGTAGCATCACAGATACCTACTGCTCCTTACAAAAGCCAAAGAGAAGGCAATCATATGGCAGGTGGTTCCTCTTAACGCTTATAAATTATCCTCAAATTGTGGACCAAAAGAAGACCTGTTTTCCTACACCAAACTGTGAACTCTTGCCATTACAGATGTCACTAAAGGTAGTGCTGTTTGAAAAATGAAAGTATCTTTTTGCAAACAATCAGGGAAATCTGCCGTTTTTCCATGGAGAAAAAATTCTGCGGTGGACAACATTTCCAAGTCCAAATATACAATGTTAGGTCCCGTATCTCTGTATAGACATCTCGGTGCAGTCTGATAACCTGCACCTCTTGCTGCTTTTAAGGGGAATTTAGCGGGCGTTCAGCAGCGGCAAGGAAAAGAGGCAACAACATAAATAAAAGGCAACAGTGCAGTTTACCATCTTTATTTATAAGATCATCATCTTTATTATAAATACAAAAGGGCAAAGATTAGAAAGCCTCATTTCACGTCTCTGTTGATCTTTAAGATCAGCTGGCAGGTGGGAGGGTGATCCAGGTCAGTTGAACCTCAGTGGTTTGACATTTGCAGACTTGGAGTTACTTGGCTTTATGCAGGGGCCAGGAAAGAACCGATATGGTACTACACGGTCACCTTTTCCTTACGGGTACCCCTAAGCCACGAGGATCCCAAAAGAGGCAGATAAACCTGTATCTCGGTAATTCATAAAGGAAATACCTACGTTTTGTAATGTGGTACAGACACAGCTGGGCAAAGAGAGCCATGGGATAGGGATTCAGGAAATACTACAAACTGGCCTAGGACAGCCAAAAGGGCTAAAAATTTGCTCAAGGTTAAAGCTTTTCATCTGCAGGATGAGAAAGTGTTTTTTCTTATCTTTACCTGCACCCTTACACATCAAAACTAAAGGTCTGGGGGGGGGGGGAAAGGCAAGGTCCCTTTATTTGCATTTTGTTCTTCCTTTAAATGATTGCTGTTGCTTTCTGCCAGAAGGAGCGCACAACATGAGGCAGAGCAGAGGTCATCTCCAGTATAATTCCAAGTAATTTGTGCATGGTCAGTAAACACCATCGTTGTGCAACATCATGAGTGATTTAAGCCCTAAAGGCTTAAATATTTTCAAACAAGAATTCAGAACTGCGAGCATTTATGTCAGGCATTTTTAAAAATCTCTGAATTAGCAGGAGCGTACGTACTCCGGGCAGAGGCATGTTTTGGCATGAGCAGACGCTTCCCTACTGCATGGCACTACCGCTTCACACGGGCTTGCAAATCCGAGCGCAAAGGCAAGGATGGAAGAGAGAAATGGCTAACGGTCACACAGCACGAGAACAGCAAAGAATTTAACCTGTGGGCTTTGTTCAATAAACACAAGACATTTTTCATCAAACACGGAAAATCTGAGAGAATATTCATGCTTGGAAATGGGGCACAATGATCACTGGGACAGAGGTAGTAAGTGTAAAAAGAGAGAAATAACAGTAATAACAGGACATTTTAACAGGGAGAAAACAAAATGCACCATAAAACCCTAAAGGGCTTTATCCGTGGTCCTCATCAGAAAGAAAGAAGCTACTCAATGATGCTTAATGCTACACATTTGGCTTTGCAAATTTTTCCTGCCAGAAAGCCTTCCCTCCGTTGTAAATTATTTGCAAGATCCTTACTTCTTTATATCCAGCTTAACAGAACCTTTGTGAAAAACCTGGATAGGGCATAAAACGCTGGCTCATAAGAAAATCCTGGAGAGAGTAATAGACTGGTGGTTGTAAAAACAACGGGATGTTAAAAGTTGAACGCTGCGAAAGGGGTTCTTGCGCACGAGACGCACGGGGACTGCACCCGTCACGAGACACGCTCTCAGAATTGATGCGCAGAGGGCAGCGATGATTATAAATTGCTGCAGTCGGTGTACTTTTCCTGCCTTTTCTCCAAGAACGCCACACAGCGCGAGATTTCAAAGCGAAGTGCTAATACGTCTCCGTAATGCCTGTAGCATCAGCTTGTGGGGAAGGGGATACTGTTGGTCTGAAGATTCACATCGGGAGAAACATGAGTGCGCTGAAAAAGAAACTGGGCGCAGCACTGCTCAACAGCTGTGTTAGAGAATAATTCCTCGTCTTGCAATTAAGAGACGATTTCCACTGAAAACACACAGGACATTGGGTTAATAGATTTCTTTAAAAGAAAATCTGTTTTGGCTATCAAAACAGTAAAAGTGAGGAACAGCTGTTTTGTCAGGGAGGACAGATTGTATGGAAGACTCAAATATCAAACCACAAATTAAGCCAGCATTTATTTCTCTTCTATTTACATTTTCAATAAAAGTAAGCCAAGTTACACTCGGGGAAAACACAGCATACCATGGAGAATATAACACAATCCCAATAGGAACCTGTTTTTTTTAAAAACTACCTGCAAGGTTATTAATACTTTACATTTTCAAGTCCTACTACTGCATTTTGCTCCATTCTGGAAAAGCGCATCTTTATATTATTTTCCCATTTACATGCTTAGCAATCGAAAGCACACTAGATACACAACTCACCATCCATGAACTCTGTACACAATGAAATTCTGTTTTCTACAAAAAAAGCACCATAAAATCCTATGATATATGATGAGTCACACTGGAAAAAGAAAGGAAAAAAAAAAGAGAAGCCTGTTTTAAAATTTGCTGTAAGAAGATTATAAGGAAGAATAATCAAAATGAGAAAATTATATACCTTATAAAGAATCTCTAACTCTGACATTATCTGCTTCTGGAGTTCCAGTGTTATATCTAAGGGTATGACCTAAAATACAAACAACGGACATATGATTAGCACTGACAGAAAAAGCAAGTGAATGATTCAAAATAAAAAAACCAGAAGACCTATGTATTAATTATTTTTATGTGAGAAAAGGAAAGAGAGGAATAGGTGGCAAGAATGTGTCAACAGAGCGATGAGCACAGGAAGGGAGTGAAAATGGAAGGACAGACTTATTTACTTTTAGGTCAGTTACAAGTAAACTAAGTTTTACAGCCAATTTTATCCATGAAGCGTCCTAAGGTTTGTGGTTCAACCATTTGACCAAGGGATGAGTTAGAACTCGAACACAAGCCCCACGTGTAACGTAAAGAGCAGGCGTGGGACATCTGCAGGTCGGCAAACCCAGAGTTGCCGCTTATTCACCCAAAGTGCGACCACCCCCCAGCTCCTGCTCGGCACGGCCTCCTCCTCATCCGCCCAGCACCGATTCTTCTCGCTGCAACGATGTCTTGTGAAAAGGCCTGGAAGGCCGTGACCTTGGCAGGCCTTGCTGAATGTGCTGATGTTACCTCTAAGGGCGAAATAAGTATCATAGTATGGAAAGTATCTCGGACTGTCTCAGTGGTGCCCTAAAGGAGTGTCTCCTACCACCACTCTCACAGTTTTAGATTCTTTAATATTTACACCCTTATTTATATAAATTCCTACCATTATATATTTGTATGAAACACGGAAAACTTTTAAATACACAGAAAAAATGCAGATGGTAGCAGATGGTACAGATGCTTAGGTAAGCATCACCAAAGCATTCCTCAAAACAACTACAACCAACCTGACTCTGAGCACTCAGCAGCTCAAACCAGCCACTCGCTGCCATAGAATCATCACAGAATCACAGAAGGGTTTGGTTGGAAGGGACCTCAAAGATCACCCAGTTCCAAGCCCCTGCCACGGGCAGGGACACCTTCCGCTAGACCAGGTTGCTCAAAGCCCCGTCCAACCTGGCCTTGAACACTTCCAGGGATGGGGCAGCCACAGCTTCTCTGGGCAACCTGTGCCAGGGCCTCACCACCCTCATGGGGAAGAATTTCTTCCTTATACCTCATCTAAATCTACCCTCTTTCCGTTTAAAGCCATCACCCCTTGTCCTGTCACTGCATGCCCTTGTCAAAGTCCCTCTCCAGCTTTATTGTAGCCCCTTTAGGCACTGAAAGGCTGCTCGAAGGTCTCCCCGGAGCCTCCTCTTCTCCAGGCTGAACAACCCCAACTCTCTCAGCCTGTCCCCATAGCAGAGGGGGTCCAGCCCTCGGATCATCTCCGCGGCCTCCTCTGGCCCCGCTCCAGCAGGTCCATGTCCTTCTTGTGCTGAGGCCCCAGCGCTGGACGCAGCACTGCAGGGGGGTCTCCCCAGAGCGGAGCAGAGGGGCAGGATCCCCTCCCTCGCCCTGCTTCCTTCATCCATGCCCTTGTTTTTCACCATTTTGAGCCAGGCTGCTAACCAGGACTGACGTACTGAGTGCCGCAGTGAAGGCGGGGTGCCGTGCCTGCAGCTTTCAGGATTTTCCAGACAGACCCTCTTAAGAAGGATGGTGCTTCTGACAGAACCAGCATGGAAAGTTAACTCTGACGAACAATTCTTTGCCATGATTGTCTGAAGAGTTGCACGCTTAATCATTAAGTACTGCTATATAAACCAAAATGGGCTCTAAACGCATTTAGCCCGGCTCAGTCTGCTACCACACAATGTTTCACAGGTTAATACTTTAAGTTAAAAGAAGACAAAATCTAGTCAATCTGCAGAATTAGCAGAACAGGTATTATAGGCTGCATATACTGCTGACGAAACAAAACACAGCGACACCATTTCCAAACACACGCGTTTTACAGTATCAAAATCTGTCTGAAGGAAAAAACGATAACCTGTTTCTATCAAGAGTTTGCTTTAGGGTTATTTATAAAAGCTGTCACTAAACTAAATTGTAAGTGTAATACAGGGCTGCCAAGAAACGTTTAACACACTTGTCTAGATCAATAATCATTTGCCAACAATATTCACTTACATTTTTCCAGCGTGAAAAACTTAAAATAATTTGCTGGAATACCATCAGTTTTACCCATTGAATATTAACAGAATTTAATCTTGTCAACCGTCTAAAATGAAATTTTATCTCACTAAATTCTACTCGCAGTGAGAAATCTCCCTGCCTCGTTCGCTGCGAAGGCTTCGCCGACCTGCACAACGACTAGTTAGCGTGATCAGCGTCAGACACATCACTGACACCCCATCACCCAAGACCTGGCATGAAGAAAGGTCTCTGGCTGATTTGCATTACCCGTAATTACATACAGACCCTGCATTCTAATAGGGAGGATAACCCGGAGGAGCAGAGCTACCCTATGTACAACTGTTCAGGATGCTATAGGGTAGGGCACGTACGGAAACGTACCGCGACGGTATGGCAAGCATATACCACCACAGAATAAATTAGGAGAGACCACTGTCTCACTTTCTCTGCGTAACTATTGTCCAGAAGTGTTTTCCTCCGCCTAAACACGCGTGGCTTGCGTGACTTAAACCCAGGAGAGACACCCATCCGATGTCAAGGTTGGAGGAACCTTACGACGTTATTTACAGCACTGAAATGGGGGCAGAAAGGAAAAAGTATCTATAGAGCACTGCCTTAATCTGCATTTGTAATCTCCGTGGTCATACTCCTTTTGTATAAAATTTTCAAGCCTATTTAGGCAATGAGGTTTGTATGGGTGAAACAACTTTTAAGAATATGTGAGCTGGCAGCATTAAGCATGGGCTGTTAAAGCAAGAAAAAGCCCCCAAACCTCCTCAAACCCACTGCTACCACGGCAGGAGCTGTGAATAAGGATTTGGCTGCAACTTCCACGACCGTAACAGGGGGAAGCAAACGGGATCTAACATTAGACAATAAACTTTTCCAAACCAGCACCTTTGGAAAGAACTTGCCTGCCTTGATCGCAAGACTAGTCAAAATGGTGCCTCAGAGGCAGAGCTGGAGAAGCACACCAGGCAATGGGGGCATATTTTTTTTTTAATTTAAATGCCACAGCGGTCCTCTGAGAATCAGCAAGGGGCTCCAAGCACTCTTCACATCTTCCTTATCAAGTTCCTGCCTAAAATCCAGCAATCTTGAAATCGCTCAGCACGCTTATCGCGTACGTGAACTCAACCCAGCTAACGTTTCAAGTGAAAAGGGTTAATTTTCAAAAGAGGAATACCTGAGCACATTTCCTCTGCTCTCCACTACACCTCCAGGACAAATAAGGATGAGTTGTCAAGTTAAATACAAGCAGTCAAGTGACTGAATTATAATTTACTCTGTGCTCAATTTAAATTAGTGTGAGGCTATTAAAATATACAGTATAAATACGGCAATTCATCACAAGCTGTCATGGATGACTTCATCTATTTGCTGGAGTGGCATACGTTCCACTAAAGGGAACGAGAGCAAAATCACAGGTCAAATTAAGCTGCTATTCTGTTTTAATTCACTTATTTAATCTGTGGCGACATAATTGTCTTTTACAGTATGTACAACTCAAAGGAAATTTGGGAGTATTATAGTCAGTATACAAATGATTAATCAAATGGTCCATTTAAATGCTAGCTTAAGAGCAGGAGAAACTAAAAGCAGTTGAAGAACGGCAATCAGCCAGCGTATGCTCAAATTTTTCATTTGGATTTCTCCCTCTAATTAGAAAAAAGTTACCTTAGAAAAATCTATTGCATCCTCTGCATATGATCCAGCTGTAAATTTACATAAAATACGTAATGGCATAGACAGATTTGGTCTACGATATAGGTATTAGCATTGGTTTGTTTTCCTGTTCAATATATTTGCAAGATTAACTACCAGCGGAAAGCATTTTAATCAGCAGGTTTTCAGAACATTATCTTGTCCTTCCAAATCTGTATCTTATCGTCAGAAAAAGCCCCCCAAAATGCAGAACTCCGCTTTCGCAGATCCATCTGGTGATGTTCCTATTATTCCTGTCAAAACACTTCATCCGTGTGACGACCAGGTCACGACGCTGGCGTTACCGTCCTCTTTACTGCTGGGTATGCTGAGCCAGAGGTGTGTTAAGTAATTTTCTTAACAGAGCAAGCCGGCACGGTCGCTATGATAGCAGGTTCCCTGACCTCCCGCTTGGGAGCGCGTGATTTTAAAGTATGATAATACACGCGTGGTGATGCAGTATTTCTTCTGAAATCATACTAAAAATATGTAATTGCGAGGGACAGGACCACCAGGAGGAGCGTCTACAAGAGAACCCAGTTTCCCAAATCTTCAGGATGCTAATTATCCACGAGGACTAACCGAACCCTTGGACTTGAAGGGGAACAAGGAGGTGAAATTGCTGGGGGAAAAGGCTTTTTGCCGCAGGGAGGTGATTTCAATTAACCTTGCAAAGGGTGAACTCATTTCCCCTCCTGCCCGTGCAATTTTCCTCTTGCTCCACCTCCTCTCCCGGCAGCTTCCGAGGCGCCCGCAGCCCCCCGGCAGCCCGGGCCAGGCTGGCGAGCAGCAATGCCGCTGCCGAGCAGGGCTGCCACGGAAGATGCTCTCTGTAGAGCTCAAAAAAGATTCTTTGAGGCAGCAACGCAGGAGGTACCAGGGGAAAGCAGCATCCTTACACAACCCCAGCATTTAGGGGAAGAGCTTTTGTACTTCCACACTGAAAGTTGTAATAAAAAGTATTTTTGAATATTATATTTTCTGTACTTTTGTGCCTATTGCCACTCAGAGAATTCCTGTCTCACTCTAACTGCTCTTTCAGGTCCAAGAGTGACGGACACCACTTGAAAGGACTTTTTCAAGTGATATTTGTATTCCATATCGTTAGAAGTTATTCAGATGTTATTTCAATTTCCGTATTTTTCACATAGAATCATAGAATTGTTCTGGTTGGAAGAGACCTCCAAGATCATCAGGTCTAACCATTAACCTATCACTACCAAGTCCCCCACTAAATCATATCCCTTAGGGCCTCGTCTAAACGTCTTTTGAATCCCTCCAGGGATGGGGACTCCGCCACTGCCCTGGGCAGCCTGTGCCAGGGCCTGACAGCCCTTTCGGGGAAGAAATGGTTCCCAAGATCCAACCTAAACCTCCCCTGGCGCAACTCGAGGCCGTTTCCCCTTGTCCTGTCGCCTGTTCCTTGGGAGAAGAGACCGACCCCCCCTGGCTCCAACCTCCTGTCAGGGAGTTGCAGAGAGCGAGAAGGTCTCCCCTCAGCCTCCTTTTCTCCAGGCCAACCCCCCCAGGTCCCTCAGCCGCTCCTCACAGCACTTGTGCTCCAGCCCCTTCCCCAGCTCCGTTGCCCGTCTCTGGACACGCTCCAGCCCCTCAGGGTCTGTCTTGGAGTGAGGGGCCCAGAACTGACCCCAGCACTCGAGGTGCGGCCTCGCCAGGGCCGAGCACAGGGGGACGATCCCTGCCCTGGTCCTGCTGGCCACACCATTGCTGATACAGGCCAGGACGCCGTTGGCCACCTTGGCCACCTGGGCACGCTGCTGGCTCGTATTCAGCCGGCTGGAAAGAATCGTTTCAAATCCAGTAGCAAGCGTTTGCTTTCCTCCCAGCGGGGTGAAGGGATTTATTTACGTGACCCTCAGGAAAGCCGAAACATGGGCAGGACCTCCTTTGAGTAAATCACACCTGATCGGGACCACAAGACAGTCCGAGCCCAAATCTGAAAGTCACCCATATATGTAAAGATCGCCTGGGAAATATAAAAGCTTCATTTGAACTCTTAGTGTAATTTTACATCTTTAAATTCCATTTAACACCAATTCTGCTTGCAGCAACCAGCTCCCATCGCTCCTTCTCTTGCCCTCCTCTCCAACCCCTACATACTTTCAGTTTAACTTGGTTACACCAGTATTTAATGATTAAATAAAGAGTGAAAAGAAATGAGACAGAAAGTCCATTTTACAGTTTTCTAAGTAGTTAGTCCATAAACTATATTTTTAAAAATATACCTTTTTTTAGATCCCAAACTATTAATTAGAATTGTACGAATGCCACAATTAATTTGTTTTCCTAAAGTCTCCACTGCTTTGAGTTTTAACAAAATCTCCAAATTAAAAAAAAGTTTGATATATTAAAAAAGGACATATTTCAGTATTTTTGTCTAGATTGACTGTATTAATAATTTAATTGACAGATTTCATTTAATAAATTGCATACAGGGGCTGGCACACTGCTTCCCACAGCTTCCAGTGAACCTTCAGCCAAGACCGGCATTACCTGCCCACGCGACACCAGAGCAGACAGCTTCCCTCCAACCAACGCCGACGAGAAACCCCAAACCATCCCCGTAACCCCCGGGAAGACGCGGCGGTACCTACACACGGTGCCAAGCAATTCCCGGCGGGTGAAACCCGGGTTCTGGGAACTCCGCGCTCACTTGGAATTACCTGATTTAGGGACTAGAGTTTTCCTGCATAAATGACGTGGACTTTAATGCAATAAACCAAACTGAGATCTAACAACCGAGGGAGGGGAAGGAAACCGAGGTCAAGAAAGAACGGAGGGAAAGAAAGAGAGGAAGAAAATTACTGTAATATCTTACCTTTACTGCTAGTATTTTTCCACTAGGGACATGATACGCCCTGCATGAGGGAAAAAATTAAATAACTTGAGACCACATAAAATTACCTCTATACATATGTGCAACATGTATACACTAATTTCACAGAAAAATGACTTGGAGCTAATACGTTTTACGTTGAACCAATTTTATGCAGCATTTCTAAAGAAAGACTGATGAAAACAATTGATCAAAAGAATCTACTTACAATGCAACCATTTAGGAGGTTTTTACATCTGCATGTTTTATATAAAATCTACACATTGAAGACTTTCGTACAGCGTAACAGCAAACTTATAAGTGTGGATTTATCCCCTTTCACATTTGCTTTCAATGAAATAAAATTATGATATATCCGTTATTCAGAATCTTCATGTAAAACAAGGTTTATCACACAAGTTTGCCAGTCCTACGGGTATTTTCAGAGATAAAACAGTGAGATACACAGCTATAAAGTGAAGTAAACCAGGTAATGACTGATTCTTTATCATAACCTAACACAGAAAATATTAGTGAAATGAACTTTTTGCATTTGCATTTAAGATTAGCATGTGTGTGTGTGCATATAAGGGTAGAAAGCATTATTGTTAATGCTCATATGTACCCAAAATAATTTCCCACAGTATTTCAAGAGCAGTTTGTCTTAATTTCTGAAGACAAACATTTATAATTGGCTATTTAGCAATGACTTGTGTGTTCCTAACCACGAACTCCCAAGAAAAGGAAAAGGTAGGAGAAAAAAATGTCTGCTAAAAATCTGATGTAATTTTGCATAAAAACAAAACCATTAAAGGTTTTCCTCTTCACTAGTTTTATTGTCTCATACTGATTTATGACACCATGCACAGTAATGTCATATATGTGGCACTAACTTTAAAGAATTATAATATTTTACCACTAGATACCTCTAGCAATTATTACTGAGGAAGAAAGGCTTTAATAGTTTTTTTTGCAAAATCACATGTAGTACAGGGCGAGACTGTTGTTTAATCTTATTTATAACCCCGAGCGCTTATATAATTTCTGTTAATAGCTTGGAAGTTTCTAAAAACTTCACCTTAATTTAATGACTCGCAGATAAACATTTATGTAACCGAGTGGCATTAGCTTTTTGGAGCAAACACGGTTTAAAAGGCGTATCAAAAATCAGTGTTATTTAATACCAGTATAACAGCAAAAAGCAAAACGGTCAGAGGAAGCTCTGGCAGACTGGTAGCCGAACGCATCCTCGCGGAATCTGACGGAGCCCCTGAACTCTGCTGTAGCTATGGATGAATCAACAGTGGCAAAGCGGTATGGACTTAAGATCAGCAGAAATGATAAGAAAATGAACAGGTTGAGATAGCACGCTCAGCGTCTGTTAGCTTAATATGTCCTGTGCCGGACAGTTTGGCAACTTAATTAGCTTGTCAAGAAAGCTGATCTTTTTTCCATAAGAGAGATCTCCTGTTTCCAAGTGAATTAAAAGGGAAGACTTGATTATTTAATTATGATGCACGCTAATTCATCCGTGGAAGTTTGGGTTAAATTTCCAGCAGAGGGCAGATACCTGGTTTGGTTTACAGAGCACTGACAGTACCAATTTAACATTTAATTATCGCTGAGAATTGGATCACAAAGGAGATACCATGCCCGTGGGTACAGCGTGTCCAGTGGCGTTGCGAACGGCGTGCTACCTGGAGGAAAGGAATTTGTTTACTCCAGGCTGATCCGGCATCTCGATTGTCCTGACCTTCCCCAACACAATAACTGTAAAGTGATTAATGAAGTTTGAATAGGGGCTTTGGTTACACCAAAAGACAACCCTACACCTCTGTAGTGTTTTAATTAACAGCTAACACTTCAAATTAGTCTGTAGTTGCTACAGTAATTACCCGTTCCAATGAGTGTGTAGGGAAAACGTTTTTGTTAGATATTATGTAGAACTCTAAGTTGGAATTGATCATTTTGGTTACAGTCAGCACAGCTAAAGCCTGAAGATTTAGTACCTTTATGTAGCTTCAGAAGGATGCACTAAAAAAAAATCCCACAGAACAACGTGCACAGCATGAAGAAAAACATACTTTTTGTGCATACCGCACCCGCCGTAAGTCTATGGACATCTACGAGGAGATTAAACTAATGTTCATACTCTATAAGTAATGCGAAGTCTCATCTCAAGGGTCAACTCCCACAGATTGCGGTGTCACCTCCAAAAGTAAGCAAACAAACTCATCACTGTAGAACCAGATCATCAGACGAAGCAAAGCAGCAAAATGCAAAAGGTTCCTCAGCAACGCTGCACATTTCAGTGAACACGCACTTAAAAATCTTCCGGGATGGGAGGCAAACGATGTGCCTAATAAACAGTTACAACAGCAGCTCCTCTTGCTAGGAACGCATTTGAGCAGTGCCTAACAGTAAAGACGAGTGGATGTTAAAGACGAGTGGAAACAGTTGCTAAATAGCTGCTGAACTACTTACAGACAAATGTAAAGAGCAGAAATTAAATGCATTGAAATGCAAAATATTCAAGGAAAAGGCTGTTATGACGTTTGCAAAATTTCATTCCTTGCAGAAACCAGCGCTGGGAGAACAAGTTCATTTTTCTGCTGTTTTTTTGTTGGGGGTTGGTTTCGGTTTGCTTTTGACCCACTGCAAAAGCTATAACGGATGATTGAGAATAGGTGGCTATAAATCATTTATTGTGAAGGAGAAATCGAAGAGACACAGAGAGCCAACCTCCGCTATCAGAAGTTTAAGAAGTCATTTTGAACACTTGATACCAGCGTCAACTATAAAAATATAAAAGTTGATTATTTAAGGTTTGTTGCGATTTGCCAGCCGCAGGAACCTGGTTCCGACGTGCGTTCCCCGTTCCCTCTCCGCCTCCTGGTTAAACCGGGGATTTGTAAGAGAAATGCCATGGCACGGGCTGCTCCTGTTACTCTCTGGAGAGGGAACTCCTAACAGGTATTGGGACAAATTAAGAATATATTCACATGCAGGGCCTGATCGAGATCCCACCCAGGTTAGCTGGAGAACTGCATCTACCACAAACTTGATATTTTATTATTTTAAGTACAAACTAATGGAAATGCTATGAGATCAATAACCATTTTAGCAACACCTTTCTCCACTACTAAAAATACTTTTTAGGTATATATTGAAAAATTTTGACACGGTATTTTTTAAAATAGTAGAAAAATAAACACAACAGCAATCAGATAATTCATTCGGTGCCCAATTTCTGCACATAAAGAGACCGTAATTCCAGCATCCTGCACCCAACTACTGTGTTATTTTGTTTTAAAATAGACAGTTGTTAGCTATCGTAGTCACAGCATTTTTTTAGGCTGAGGAAAATGATTAAATTTACTAAAAAAAAAAAGCAGAGTTCAGAAATCCATTTTGGGATACCGATCTCGCAAGATGATACATTATTTTCAAATTCACCAAAGCCTGACTAAAAATAGTTGCTGTGCGTCTGCAAGAAGACAAGGTAGTACAAAACGTTGTAGATATCTTAAGCTGATCTCTGGTGGCATCTTCGAAGTGAACAGTAAAGGCTAGTGGTTGAAAATTGCGTCTTAGTCTCAGAATATGTATGATGTACACAGAAATAATTCATACTAATTTTCCCCAGAAAATGAATATTCTTCATGCAAGCAAACTGTTCTTTCTTAATGCTCAGAAGCGTATTTTAGTTCCTTTGTCCAGTACAGATATGGGACAAACTCCGCACTCAATTGAGCAACCACTTTGATAATAGATGAGGAGAAAGGTGATGAACAGAATGTAGAAAGAAGTACACTCCTTAATATTAGCAGTACCTGGCGCAGGGACCACGTTAAGAGATTGTTGTTGAATTAAAACTAAGTTTTAATAGCTCAGACTGAAAATTCTCAACAAAATTTTTATATATTTCACAAAACAAGGAAGAAACCTTCAGGGAGGATGAAGAAAAGAAAGTACCAACCTTCAGACCTCCTCAGAAAAAAATACATTCCAGCAGCAGAGGCAGGGTGGTAGAAAGCACTGCGCGAGCTCCGAGAAAGAGGGGGAAAACAGAGGAAGAGAGCCGGGAGCTAGACAGGGAGGTGGCGAGGTGAGGAGGGCCCGGCACCCCGCCGGAACACGAGACGGAGGATGCAGCCGACGTCTCCAGTTGGGAAGTTCTAGCGAGCGCGCGAGCGCGCGGCGCGGAGAGGTCGGCTTCAGGCTGCCGCACGTCGTACAGGCACAGGACAGGCAGACTTGAACCACCGCGTGTTTCAAAACATTCCCACCGGGGAAAAGAAATTTAAATCTCTTCCTTCGCCTTCCCACTAGAGTTCATTATTCTGAGCCCCCTACACCCATTACAATGAACAGCTTCTAAGCAAGACTAGCACAGTCGTGTCAAATATTTTATTAACCTTGACTATTAACCATATCCCTAGACATTTAAAGCCCCGAAGGGATCCGTGCGAGCCAAGTCCTTTAGCACAACGTTGTCTCCTCTACTCTGAAAGCCGCGAGTGCCCCTCAGGGAGCGCTGCAAAGGCAGCTTGCCCTAAACTGCAAAGGCAGCTTGCCCAGCGCCGTGGCAAGAGCTGCGTTATTTTGGGGAACAAGAAAGACGGCGCGAGCGAGCATACACTCTGCTTGAACAAAGCCCTCCAGCTAAGCCGGAAAAACTTCTGATGGACTGCGGAGTACGGCATGTGCATCCCTTGTGTTCCAGAAAATAAAAATCAATATCATGGAAAACTAGAATAGGGCTTTGGGGGAGCTGCCAACTCCTCGGCATCTCTCCCCGCCCCGTACATAAGATGTGTTTCTACAGGAAAGCAAATTAAAAAATGAAAGCATCAGAAGCAGCTGGTTTCTGTTTTAAAAAGAAAAAGGAAGAAAAAGGTAACTGAATTTCCCATTGCCTCCTTTGTTCTTCCTGAGGTCTACTGCAAAGAAAACCAGAGGAGAAATCTAAGATGCTTTGGCTCAAACCTCTCTGTGCAATAAACCACAGCCCATCCTAATATTTAATGCTAAAAATTTCACACGCTGAATATGGTGAGTTTCTACTCACTTAGTTCAAAAGTAAAACAAAAAAACCCAACCAAACAGAACATGCACAAGCTTCTTAATAAATAGCTTAGATATCCAACAAAAAATTCCTCCCTCTTCCAACTTGCTAAGACTAACAATTTTATATTCTCCCTGTGAGAAATTTTACCTACAAGCACAGTGGGGAGCTGCATTACTTGCTGTGATTGTGGTGTAATTTCTTCCAGGGCAAGCAAAGAACTAACTTCAGGTTTCAACACGCAGGCGCTCAAGAGAAACAGCAATTTTCAGTTTGTTTTCTGATTTTTAATTGTAAAGCATTTGCCCCCATACGAGTGACTTAAGGATGGTCACACCAGAAGCACAGAGTGAGTATGCAAAGATCCCTGAGCTTTCTCAAGCAGCTTTTCCTAACATACACACTAAGTTTTTACTAAAAAATGAGTTTACTATTATCTGAAAACTCAAAATAAGTGCAGTGTCTTCCTAGAAGCAAAAATTCATTGAAATTGTTCTATTACGCTGCTAACGCTGATGCAGAAAAGCACGGAAGCAGCCTGCAGCAGCCTACCACGCGGCAGATCCTGCTTCCCATCTGCTCGCTCTGGCCACCAGGATATATTTTTCTATTTTTCCCCCAATACCCACGGAAACAATTTCTAATCAATAAGATATTCCTTGGCAAGCCCGAATGATTCAAGGGGAAGCCATGACCTGTCTGCTATGCCAATGAGTCAGTCCCTTCCCTTCCTAGAAATATAACTAACATCAGCAAATATGACAAAATGATGTACGGACAGCATCGTTGCAGAGCGACGTGGCTGCAGGACGCCGGGATGCAACGCTCCCCTCCGGCCGACGTACCGGAGAAACTCACGGCCAACGCCGCCAACTCGGGTCTGCTGTAGTTCTACCGGCTCACGCAAAGCCTTGGTGCGGCAGTCGGCTAAATGATGCTTTTAGTAGATGACAGGGGGGTTGAAAGGGACCTCTGCACACCATCTAATCCAGCCTCCCTCTTGAAGCGGGACCGCAGCAGTGGATGAGCTCAGCCACAGCTTCATCCAGCTCTGTGCTGAAAGCCCCAAGGACGGAGATCCCCTGCCTCTCTCAAGCTCCGTTCCAGCGCTGCACCATCTTACTTGCCAAGAGGTTTCTCCTAATGCCCAATCTGAACTTCCCAAGTGGCAACCTGAGGCCACAAAGTAAAAAGAAAAGTAAATATTTCAGGTCCTTTCTCCCAGATACATTTCCTTCCGCTTCACGCCTTGGTACGTATTCATTACGCACATTTGTTAAAAACATCAAGACGTCGTTTCACTCGACGAGAATCGCAAACGCTGTCCCACTGCCCTGCGTCGGTGTCGGCTCACCCGTAGCGCGGCAGCGATGAGCCGCAGAGGAAGACCTCCAGACACCCTCCTCACCTGCCGCGCAGAGTAACACGCACGGAAGGGCCCTGGGAGCGAGGCAGAGCGTTTCCTACCAGAAATGAACATACACGTGGAAGCCCCAGGTTTCTTATTCGAGTTAAAACTTAACACAAAAAGCCACGGTTGTAGCAAGCAGCACCTTCAGATGTAAGGGCACTGAATGAAGTCAAACCGAACGTTTTCCTGCCCTGTGAGAAATAACCTCGAGCAAAATAACTGTGTCAGTGTCGCGCAAGATGAACACAATTCTCTAAGTGTTATGCACTGCGGAACGACATGCCAGTCGCCAGCTGCAAACTATATGCAGCAAATCACCCACAGATTTGGTTCACTGTTAATTTTTTCCTTTTTTCCGCTCTTTTTTCCTCGCACAGCCACTGTCTGTCGTGCTCCTGGTCCGACTCTGGCAGTCTAATGATAGAATTGTCACGTACCCTGATGGCCATCTAAAGAAACAGATTCAAATTGTTTCTAGGAAATAAACACTTTGACAGTTGTTGCCTTCTGCAATAGACAAACACATTAGCCTGACTCTCGGGCTGTTAACACAGGAAATCCAAAGTGCACAGCAGTTGTAAAAAGGAGCTTTTATGGGGACTGTGCTAGTTCAAACAGCAATCTACGCCAACCTCCCCTCTATCTAAAATCCCATTACAGATGCTTGAGTACTGATTGCAAAATGATTTGTTGTTAAACTAGAAAACAAACAAAACCCCACTTGTATCTAAATTTTAAACTTTTCAAAAGAGCAAAATTGGCACTAGAAGCCGCATAAAGAAAATGCTGGATAGCAAAATGTCTCACTCAACCCCTCTCTGTGGGAAAGAGGCGGTTTTGGCGTCCAAGCCTCAGCACAGCAGAGCGAATCCCTCACCTCTTTTGTGCTGTAACCTCCTCCTATTTCCATCTGTTACCACTTCCATGAGTCTTCCTTCGCCGCCGCCGCCAAACATTCAGGGTCAGCCTTTGCAAACTGGATTACGAGTCTCTCTCCTTGCGCCCATCCCATTGCAACTCAGTCCCTGACCCTTCGAGAGACCGGAGTAAAGACGGAGAGAGCTCAGCCTTGGCACTGTTTGAGGAGGCCGTGGTGCCACCATCGCCAGCACTAGGTCACCCACTACCACAGGAGCAACCCGGATCAGATGCAGACACGGGAATGTATTTCAGCTGCTGGCTTTAAACTAGCTGAAAGGACAAACGACAGCAGAGCAGTCGCCAGCTGAGCGCGACACGGGCAGGCATTACCTGACACAGCCCAAAGCCTGCCAGTACGAACTGAACCCATCACAATTTTAGGAAGAAACGTGAAGCGAGAGAGTGAACCAAAAAGTACGTCACATCCTCACGTGGTGACGGCAATTTGGACGCTAATGTGTCTCCACAAGGAGACCTAAAGCTGGATTTTCTGCCTTACCAAACCATTTGTTCACGAGAGGTGTGTTCATAATACTCAGTGTAACAACTACTAAGGAAAACCAGAGCTGTTCAGTAATTCAGTAATGACCTGCAGTAGGAAACAGAACTGTGCCAAGAAGCAGAAGTTTTCTAGGTATTCACCGTAATAGCTGAAAAGAGCGTTTCCTTCTAATCGCGGTGCAGTTTCCAGTGGCAAGCTTGCTCTTCCCCAGGAGCAGGCGGAGAGCACAAGCGCCGCGGGGTTAGTCACGCTGCTCCGTTCCCTACCGGGCTGCCCCGAGACACCACCGCGATGAGCAACAATTCTGGCACTGCTCCTCTCGCATCGCTCCTTGCCACCGTCACTAGAACAGCTGTGGTGACGTACGGGGAAGGTGGTTACACATCGGAGCTGGGTACGGCTGGCTAATCCTTACGATGATCAGTGGATATCTGAGCAGTTAATTTTTAGCATTTTGAGTGAACATTTTCAAAGAATCTGGGGTCAAAAGAAATGGAAAAAAATCAACGCCAACCTAGCCGGTGTTGTTACACCCACTGTTCTTCAGAGACATCGAATAGAGACTAAGGAGAGTCTGAACCACAACACTGGCAGCATTAATGGCAAAAAAGGATTCCTACACAAATACACGTTCTTCTACCCCTTATCATCTCGCATTCACTTCTATGAGCAAAAGCATTATTTAAAAAAGTATTCCCTGCTAGGGAACCGTCAGTGCCTATAAGCTTGGCATAGCTTGGCTGTGGCTAATTCCACCCATTCTCTACTACACCGAATGTTATTTGCAGCCACGAAACAGACGGTATCGCCCGCGTCGGGGCGAGCTGCAAAGCAAGCGGCACTACGCTCACCCGCCACCTCGCTCACTGGTAACAAGAACAAACTCAAATTTTCAGGGTTACTATTCGCTTAATCTTCCATGCCACGGGATACAATGCAAACAAAACAACTTTAATTTAAGAATCATCCAGTTTCTAATTAAACAGCCATAGGCAGCTGGCTGGATACATTTTAATCAGTTTCAATAACCTATTGATTGTATACTGAAGCTTAAAAATTAAAAGTAAAAAGATGACCAGGGAATTGTCCCATCTCAGAACAACAGTAGAACCCTCTGTAAATAACTCCTCTTTTAACCATCAGCTAAATGAACACTTCAATACTGCAGTACAAAGTCTTCTGCAAAATTACTTTAACTAACAAGCAGAAATTTATCAGCTTCAGCCAAAATCAATGCTGAAATCAATTTGAACACTGGTTGTGTCTAAAGGGGCTCATTGGCAATTTAGGGAAATTACACCATGTAAATGCCTGTGCTTTAATTGAACAGTTTCATCAACTAGGCTGTGATTGCTGTCCATTCATTTATTTACTTTCACTGCAGCTACCATTCTGCAAAGGAATGGGTTTTGTCAGACTTGAAGGAGGTACTTTATCTTCATTTTATGCACTTTTGTGCATAACAGATTTTATGAGGCAGGCAAGAGATAGCCGGGGTCAAAAGGAACAAGTGAACAGCCATCACTGGTCAGTCTTGTTTAAACGGCAGTGATAATATGCAGAAATCTGGTGGGGTATCTCTGACTTACTCCAGCTATTATTGTTGCAATGCTTTCCAGTGTGACTGAAAATAAAACAAAACAAGAGAAACGGAAAATGAATGCAGCCTGGGAAAGGAAATAAAGGAAAATGCCTCCACAACTGCAACACAAGAATGCAGGGAGATGCGATTTTCAGACTTCACATGCCCACAGATTTGTTTGAATGCCAAACAAAACGTTGAACCTGCCCGTATTTCTGTATTTCCTTTTTTCAGAGCCGCACCAAGCACCAGGCGGGGACAAGCAACGCGTATAAAACACGGTGAGAACCTCCCCTGGAGCGCACAGCACCAAGGCAGCCGCGTGGGCCGGCTGGCAGCGCTCCGGGCTGGGAACCTGCGGAGCTGGGCTCGGCTCCTGCTGCTGTCGCTGCTTCGCCACCTTGGGAACATCATTTCCCTCTCCGTCTCCGTTCACCCCCTGCCACGTGCAGAGGATGACACCAGCCTCCTGCGCTAAAGGGCCCAATTAATCTGTGAATGAAAGTATTTTAGGGGGGCAGATTGTTTTTCTGGTATTGCATGTTCAGACGGAAAACCAGCAATGAATGATCAGAGGAGAGCACCAGCTCTGCTTAGATTTACACTGGCTTCCCGCAACGTTTGAGGTGCGTGACAGTTACCGCTTTTAAAGAACAAACTGGGACTACGGAGACCGTCTGGAGGGAGCTCCTTCATGACAGCACCAGTCCTGCATCAGAAGCCACGGGACAAGCCAGAAGGAGCAAACCTTGCTGAGCCAAAGCTCCTCAAGGCAATGATGAACTCCGGTTATTCCATCGGCATTCCAGCAAAGGGAGCCGAATCACCTCCACCTCCCTTCCTCTCAAACATGGCTAAATCACCCCCAGCTTCCTCACTCCAGAACTGACGGCGCTTTTCCCTGCTCAGGTTACAGAGGATCTGCAAGGCACAGTTTGCAGGCTGTCTCGCAAGAGACATCAACTTCCCAGCTGTCTTCCCATGCGCTATGTTTAACGTGCTAATGGGGCACCCCAAGGTTGGCTGAGATAGAGAATAAAGAACCGGGCATATGCTGGAATGTACAACTCAACCGAAGAGCAAAATTGCTCAAGTGAATTGCTCAAACAAATTAAGCTTCCGCATTTATCCGTATTTTCCCTGGCTGTACAATTCTTCTGGGCGGTACATCATCAACAGCCACATCTCTCCCAATTACTCAACTTAAAGTGAAGCCGTCTGGTTTAACAGCATTTTGCGAAGATGATAACCGATTCTCCCTCTTCTTCCCTCTCTCCCAGACAGTAGGTAACTTCACAAATTAATTACGGCATCATTGGGGCTTTATGTTTATTTCGGTATACAGAGCGCTGCAGCTTGCTGCTGCTGAAGACTCCTCTAACAGAATCCAAAGATTTACAAACCGCACACAACACACATTTTAAAGACATCGCAGGCTCACAGAAGGCTACAACATCCCCTGAATGGAGTTCCTTGAATATCTCACTTCTCATTAGCTACAACTGCAAAGCAAAAACTAGAAAACATGAAATAAGAGAGAAATATTCTTTTTGCTTGTACGTAAAGGAAGGAAATAGTGATACTTCAGATATGCCATGTGAGAGAGACTTCACAGAGTAATTATTTGCCAGTGATAAATATCTCTACTTTGTAATACTTAGGTTCAAAATATACACAACTAAGGATTTAGGTCTAAATAACTGAATGTAGCTACCGCTGAGAGTGGCTGGCAGAGTGTAGACATCACATTACAAACCAAAATGGTAACCTTCGGTCACTGAAGGAAAAGGGCGGAATCTTACCAAAACAGTCTCTCAGAGTCTCTCCATCACCCAGGGATGGAGCTAAAAGATGCCGCACAGAAGCACATAGTTTAATTGTCTTTTGGACCTACTAGGGAATGATTTTTTTTCCAAAAAAGTAATTTAAGTAAATACCATAGATGTACTGGTATACAGATGTTTTCTTCTGCGGTGAAGCGGCCCAAACTGTACATTCTCCGTCCTACCAGCTTCTATAAAATAGCTTATAAAAAATTAGGAAGTGGGTTGCAGAGCTGGAAGGTCGTGCATCTCCCAGTGCCACAGTCTCAGGATCCCCTTGTCAGGTCAAACCTCCATGAAATAATGGCAGCTGAGAGTTTCAAAAAATTCATAAAATTGGACTTCTGATACTCCACAGAAAGTGGAAATCCCAGTTAATGATGCAAACTACCTACAACAACTGGCAAACAGAAGAGAAAGATACTGGCGTGCTTTCAGTCCTTGTTACGGCAGACTTCATCGCTTTCTTGACAATCTCAACTCAAGACAGGGTATGTACTGCCACTGTTCGCCAGCGGAAGAATTCCTTGTTTTCCGATTGTATATTCAAAGACACTTTTCGAATATACAGTTCTGGATAGTTTGTATGGTCTCACATATTTTTGAACATACAAGCAATCAAAAAGCAAGAATAATTAACTGGTTTTGCCCTATCTAACTCTGTAATTGTTTTCATTCCTTGATTAAGAAAATAGCGTCTCAAAAGGTAGGGGAAAAATAGGAAGTCAAACAACTATAAACCCCCTTCTCTTTAGAACAGGAAAAACATTTAGATTCAGCAAGTTCTCACTAGAAATATTGCTATAAAGTATTGATTTTTTACCAGACTCAATTGACTGAAAAGTTGTTTGTATAGCAATATTGGCCAAGCCAATATACTGGAACAATTTTGCTACACACAGTAATCAAGTGTATTTCTAAAGTATAATTATACTGTCATAAAAATAAAGCTAAGATACCTCTTCTCCAAGCAATAAAACAGTTGCAGCTGTAAAGAACCCAAATAAATGAAATACATTTTCTAACTAAACATAGCGTCTTCCAAAGAGAACAAAACCACGTTCCCTCTCCCCCCTTAAGCCAAGGTTAGCATGAAAAGTGATCAATACTTCAATCTCAATAAACTATTTCAATAGTAGTTAATTCACGTGGAAAGAGAGGCTGAAAATTTTTGCTCAGCGACCTGCGACACGCTATCTTGTTTGCTGAATGCTGATAATATATCATTGCCATAATGGATATGACTTAGTATAAAGAGCTAGAAAGAAGGAAAAAAAAGACAGCACACAGACGCGCTCGTTGTTTAGATGCAGATCAATACTACACACAGCCTCTTCTGAAACAAACTGACTGCATGGAATGCTGGACGAGGAAAACAGCCCAACGCTTGCAATTAATTTTATTTGACAAATGTGCATTGATTTACTGGAATAAAATATATGTGGGCTGCTATCTATGACTAGTGCAATCCAGCTACCTGTAAGTATTCCATTTTGCAATTTCTTATTGGCTTGTGTAGCACAGATGCTCCTCCGGGGAGGGAGAACAGGCTCCCCGTTACGAAGGGGTGATTGTTCCAACGTGGGAAGGTCTGACTGTGCTTTGTCCAAAGCACGTCACCACGGCGTGGTAACTGCCTGCTCCCTGCAACCAGCAGCTCTCCGGGGGTGAGAGAGTGAATGGGTACAACTCTTCAGTCCAACGCACCAAGACACAAATTCGGGAAGATCTGAGAGGAACACAAAGCTTAGGAGCTCGTTTGGGGAGAAAATCCTATTTCATATTTATATCCTGCTGCTATTTGCATTGCAAAGAAAGTCAAACTGCAGGAACGTGTAAGATACCCATGCGTGAAAATGGTGCACAGTGCCTGGAGCAGTGCAGAGTGACACTTGCACTGGAGAAAATGCTGTGAACTCACTGCAACTGCTAATTTAAAATATGAACGCAATAAAAAGGAAAAAGAAAGGCAGAGGTATTTCCCTGACACAGAAGAAGGGTCATGGTTTTACAGGTAAAATTTTTTACTTTCCCAAACTGCAGGTAACTGGAACATTCAACCACTTAAGGCAGCAGATCACACCATCAGCCCACACAGTGCAGCAAGGCAACGCCGAAGTGCCAGAAGTACTACGCTATTATCCTCTGCGCCTCGAGTGTTCACGTCTCTGTTCCTTCATCACTCCTGCAGACTCTTACTGAAGTAGTGTTCATCACAAGAGACACACATCTTTGTAAAAACATTAAACAAAAAGCAGGCATGTGACTACACCACCTTTCGGAAATACAAAAAGAAGTCCAAATGTGCAGGTTTGGCTTTACATTGCATTTTATCCAAACTTCTCATATGAATTTTACGAAATGTGAAATACATACTACGCCTGTGGCAACACTATAAAAGAACGAGATGTTTGCGTACCACCTTCTGCACCTACAAGCCCTGTATCGCTGTACGCACTCAGCACACGCAGCAATTGCGCAATAGGGCTGTTCCTCGAGAGCAGGGCAGACGCAAGTTGACAAACAGACGTAAAGTCCAGCAGATCCTCAGTGCAAAAAGATTAGCCAAGCACACGGTCACTTGCCTTGGCTTACATTCCTTAGACTTTGGCCGCTGGCCGCTATTGGACACGGGACAAAGGGGAGAGACTTTTGGTATGACCTGGTACGGCCATCCTTACGCTGCCCGTGATTTTGCATTGCCAGCTCCTTATTCCAGCTCCTTCTCTACAGAAAACGGCCCCAAACTGGGTAACAATGACAGACGTGGGTTCCCTCAGCCTGTGGGATACTCCTCGTCCCTAACTGTGCCTCGGGTGCCTTCCACAGGGATCAGAGCACGTGGCCCTCCTTCGCCAAGTTTCTCCCACCTACATCCCGGAGCCCCTGTCAGTACACGGGGGAGGGAAGCAACCTCCTCTACGTCAGAAAACATCACAAAGTCACGGACCGAGCTGTAAACTCTCTCTCAAATCTTTCTTATTATAAAGCGAGAAAAGAACACCGTTGCTGCAAGCTTCTTGGTCTAGGAGTATCTTTCTACAAGAGAACATCAATGGGATTTCTGAACCACATTCCATCTACGAGGCTGACCCGACTTCTGAAGAGTCCATTCGAAGACAGGATTTGTTCCGCTACGGTTTTCCAAGTCCATTTTCATTAAACCTTCTGCAAGGAGACCGAAGCTTGTCGTTTTGCAATGTTGGCAGCCAATTAGAAACTAAACTAAATGCACCGTAGCTTTTAAAACATTTAAAAAAAAAAATGTTAATATCAAAGTTAAAATGTCTAAGGTATAAACAAAATCATAATGGGATGCTGGGTTACTGTATATGGTAAATAGCTCTCTGGAGGAAACCTTTATTACTCCCTCAGGGCTTTCTTACAAAGTATGGATTTCTTAATTCCTAGTGGAATATTTTTCATACACCACTGCAGACTATTAAGTACCAGATATTACATTATGTAGTTTAAACTTTGCACTATGCATGAGAAAGACTTTCCTGTCGAGAAAACTATCTCTCTGCTATTATAATCTTTACAATATTAAAATTAATACTGGCTGCAGGGTATAAGCTTCACTACCAAAATTTGGGGGAGTTTATCATTTAATACATTCATCAGCCTGTGCGCGAAGCTGCTCGTAAGGGAGGGAAGTCACTGCAACAGCGCAAGGGGTAGTTACCAATGCCGAATTGCTAGAGAAGGGCAGAGCAACGGTGTCATCGCATCCCACTGGTGTCATTCTCGGTACGGGGCGAGCAAAGGGCGTGGTGAGCCAGCAAGAATAATGGCATTGCAAATGCCGAAGGCAATTCATTATGCTTCAGGACATTTCAAGTTCCACTTGTGAACCATTAACTTGTTACCCGGGAGGGATTCAAAGCTAAGTATTAAAAAGATAATAAAAATGCACCAGCCCTCACGGCACCCAAAAGCAGATACCTTGTAAATATGTAAAGAGAATTCTTAAAAAGTTTATATTAAGAATTTCTTTTACAATCTTTCCTGCACAGCAGCAACGGCCCACCTATATCTCGCTACAAATATGAAGGGGGAAAGCAAACAAGAGTGCTGTTAAATTTTATTTTCAAAAATTTTAAGTGAAATTCAACACTCACTTGTAGACTGTGCCTCCATTGCCATGACCGAGGATGTCTCGATACCGTATGTCTTGTTCATTCATCTCCACAAGAAAGAAAGAAAAACAAAAGAGATGTCATGCTGTGGATGGAAATGTCAAGGAAAAGCAACTCTAGGCCATAAACAACAAGCAGTCTGGGTCATTTCAAGTTCAGCTGCAAGAACGAGAAGATCAATACAACATTTGCTGTCCAATTTATAAAAGACGATACCAAGGGACAAAGTGATGGAAAGTTTAATGACAATTTGTTTGCCTGGGTCATTTCATTAAAGTTTGATAAAAGGTGTCAAAATGGAATGATATAATATAGCTCAAGAGGGTCAGGTCACAGATACTGATAGGAAAAGGGTCTCCAGAACAGCACATAACCAGAGCAAAGTTGGAGGTGAATGGAAACAATCCAACAGAAAACTGTCACCTTAAGTATGGCCAGAAAAGTTTATGATTTATGCTGGAATCAGCGTAATTGATACTAATTGAGTGACAGTTCTGTCAGTAGGATCCCTTTGTAGTGCTTAATTTATAAACCTTTTAACTAAAGCAAATATTCTGAAAAAAAAAATAGTCTTGAATTGCTCTCCAATAAAAATAATTTTCCTTGAAATACACAATTAATTGCTTGCCTCAATCTTTCGGCTCACTGGGACAACTCTCCAGGTATGACGATATCCTCAGATATTGGAGCAGAAGCCGACACAAGCACTGTGCATTGCAAATGCTGCGATTTGGGATCTTTCTGATATGGATTTTATAAAAGCTTATTATGTATCACCTTGCTGGATGAGCAATTCAAATGTACAACTACGGTTCAACCTTCTCCTGTACAAACACAGTTACACTGGTCTTCCAGCTAAACTACCTATTAAGAAAAAAATAAATCACTACGGACATTTTTGGAACGCACATGCATACTTTAAATTAAATATTTTAATGAGGTAAATTCTGGGCTGCTCGCATTTGCTATTCCAAAAAGATCTCCTCCATTGCCTGATCATTGTAAGTAATAAATGTCTGGGCAAATCCCAATTTTATAAGATATTTCCCTAGGAATTGTTAGCAAATCATTAACTTGTTTCTATTAATTATTTACATTTGATGGGATTCCAAGTTAAACATTTTACATGAGTTGGAATGGCTGCTTAAAGGCTCTGTCATTCTTGGGTGTTAAAAGGCATCAAACCCCCCTTAATGATATGTCTGGTCTGCTATCACTGATGTGATTAGAAATCACATAAGCACATCTGAGATAGCTTCAAATTAGCTATTTCAAGTACCACGAGCACCATGGTGAGAGCACACAGAGCTCGCCATAAGCTAACTATCTGTATTTATCCAACTTCTGAAATGGCTTTTAAAATTCAGCGGGGACATGTGCCCTTCAGTTACGAAGCCATGTTTAAGCATCCCTTTTCATATGATGTCAGTGAAGATAAGAGGAACTTTGCCCCTGGCTTCAACTGGAACAAGTAAGCGATGGTAACAAGCCGAAATGCCCTCAAGAGTCAACGCTCAGCATGTCTCACGAACAGAAAACAGAATACTTAATTGATTTAAAATAATATCTTTTAAGGAGAGAAATGATTTACTCCAAAATGTGCGTTCTTTCCTTTCACTACCTGAATAAAAAGCACGCTTGTTTCTCAGGGGAAACACTTTTCCTCTATGCATTTCTTCCAGCGAGGTCAAAATCTCCGAGTTCTGAGAAAATCGGAAATACCTCCAAAGCAGAAGTTGACTCTACATTATGACCTATTTGGAGTCAAACCTGGGCCAGGTGTCTTAAGAGGGCATGAAACGGCCCATTCAAGTGTCAAGGTTCATGATGAAAATGAGAATTTATTTTAGTACTGGAAGCTAAATTTCTGATTATTGCATCAATCAGAAAATGCAAATAAAGAGGGGAAAAAAAGACACCTCATAAGGGACAATAAGTCATGGATGGGTTTTAAAATACGTAAAGAATCTATACTGGATCCCGTGCTCTGAACATAACTTCTCCCAGACTGCAGTACTCTTTCCTTTAAAGCACGTGCCGTGTTTAAGGAGTTCTGCTCTTCTCAGCTGGAGGACTTTAACTCTCCAGTCTTTGAGGTAACAACAAACATCTCTCTCCTACATTCCCACAACGGTCGTATCAACAAAACTCTTGAGAGAAATCAAATTAATCCACAAAGCTACGAACATGCTTGTGTCTTTGCTTCTTGGGGGGATAAAAAGAAGAGTTTTTTGTAGTTACACAAGTTACAAGCAACAAATTGAGCAGAACCAGAGACGTAAAGCGTATTCTCTTCTGCTTTTGCTGTCGGTAAAAGGAGGGTATTTTCTTCCCACCGCTCCCTACAAGCCAGTGAGAGGAGCAGCCCCGTGGCGCGGTGCCGCGCTGCTCGCACCCGCGGCCAGCCCAGCACCTTTTCTTGTCCCCGTGCACAAAGAGCAACCAGAAACCCAGGGCGAAACAGGAAGGCTGGGGTGGAGCAAGGATCTGCCAGCACCCGACAGAGAGATAAAGCGTGATTTACTGGCTCAAATAAAGATGCCAAAAACATGCGGTGATTTATTTATTTTACTGGGAAAACCGGATTCTCAATCATAAAATGATAACATAACAACAATGAACTCGGCAGAATGGACTGGAATATTAAACCTGCAAACCCAAGTTCGAGCGGATGCCAATATTAACAGAATTAATGAAAACGCAAACCAGACTTCAATTACGGATCAGCAAACAAAACGTCCCTTGCTTATACCTGCTGGTTTTGAAAGAAATCAGCGTCTATCTCTTGTAAATCATTAAAACCAAAATGCTCAATTAATCCTTATTTCGCACGTAGAGGCCTGGCAGCGGCGGAGCCCTATAGCCATACCTGCGCTTCAGGAATGAAGCAATAATGGTTTCAGAGAGCAGTCACACTCTATGAGCAGACAATTGAAGAGATTTAGTAAATCCCACTTTATAGAGCAGAGACTAATCGGAAAACACGAGCCAGTCAAATGTTTCTTATGAACTGTTGACACTATATCAATGCTGAATCAATTGGTGGCATTTACTCTGAGTGACAGAAAAGAAATAAATATTTATATCGCATCACCTATATCAATGAACCTAGGCAGAAAGCTATTTCTAACCTGTCAATATTTGATTATGTTGAAGAATCATGTCCCCTTCTTTTAATGATTAATATGAATTCCTTATTAAACCTAAATGGAAACTACTAGAGGAATATCATTATGAATGCCTGAAAGCATAAGCTGCCAAAAAATAATAAAAAATAATAACCCGACCCATATTTAAGTAACGATAAGTGTGACTTAATCCCCCAGAAGGGGGAAAAGTTAAAGTTGCAACTAGAAACCTACTTCCAGTTACGGATCTGTGACCAAATTTTGCAGAACACAATGCAGCATAACAACAAGCATTTTCTCTCGACAGAAAGCAGCGTAACTCCTACCAGAGCAGGGTGAATAAAAGGTAGTATTAAAACTTATTTTGAATTACCTCCTTTTTTTTTTTGATGGGTTTAAGCAACATTTTTTAATATCATAATAAGAATTTTGGCTTCTTTATAGCTTTCTAAAATTCTACTGCGCAGGAAAGAAATCTGTAACAATCTATTGCAGGGCGCACAAAATCCTAATTTCTATTACTTAGAACAAATAAAATGCCAAATACAGCTTATGGGCTCAATCACAGAAAGATGGCTACTCGCGTTCAGTAATTCTACTTTAAAAAAAACCAGTAATATTGGAGTAATTGTCAACTTCATTTCAAAAGTTCAGAAGCATGCTGCTGGCACTTGCGCAATTTTAAGTTAGCCAGAGAAATACACTGTTTAGCTAGAATTTTGAAACATTAACAAATCTCCCTGGTAGGAACCTGCGAATACTAAATTATGTCTGCACGTAAGGCGTGCTGACAAGCTTAAAAATACATTTCCAAGCTGTATTCAAAGGATTGGGTGCCAAATAGGCAAGGCTGCAATACCGGGCTGTCGGACTCGCGTTTTCGAGGGGCACTCTCATCTATTAGACCACAATGTTACAGGTGATACCGAAGGACAAGCGTGAAGACCAGCCTTTATCTTCTTGACACGCTCAACTACAACTACTTGATTCATGAAATGCCAATGAGGCTTGGAGAGGTCATTGTGTGAAGGCACTGAATACGCATCTGAGATAATTAAGATTTCAGCCTTCGAAACATGGAGGGGAAGTGAACAGCAGTTAAGAAAATCAATAAGAGTCTTTTATTTGCGGTGACACAGATGTCTCAGTCAATAGAGCCTAATAGGCAAGCTTGATCGCAACGGACAGGTGCCTGCCTCCGAGGCTGTCAAAGGGCTTTCGCTATGACAAACGTTAAAACATATTTATGCTGCTGCCGAAGAATCCGGGATTCTTTTAAGGTAGTTGAATTTAACGGTGTATATTTAATGTCATTACGCTACCGCAAGCCTGCCCATACGTTCAGCTCAAAATGGGTAAAGAAATGATCGCTCCGTTTGTCCAGGACATCCACTTGGCCATCAACTGCACATTAAACATTTCACTTCTGGGTGCCAGAATCTGGATGCCTGGAGCAGGGAGAGAATAACAAGATAGCTTTCTACAACTTTAGGGGAATTTTTTGTTTTACTTTGGTTTTGCTTTCTTTTGGTTTTTTTTAAGAAGCTACAACATAAGGTGATTCCAAACATTGCAGAGCAGTTCCTTGCAAGAACCTGCTAAATATTTCAGTATCTACTGCCCTAAAAAATACGAAGGTCATTCTAACTGAGCAGTTGACTTAGTTATTCAAAATTGATTAACTTTCTTCCCTGAAATTGTGGCAGCAGCGCAACATGTGTGAGGTACTTCAATCTATTTGGAGCTAAATCTGATTAGCACATTTTGAGAAATGGGAAGCAAATTGCTATGCCAATCAAAGTAAATCAGGACACATAACTCATTCATATCGTGAAGGTTTTCATGGTCCCTCCAGTTCTGTGTTAAAAGAACACATTACAACTAAATGAGCAGTAAGCATCTCTCCACCTATTTGGGGTATGCCAATCACGGCAGTTAGGCAGTAACGAGACGCGCGTGTAGCCGAGACTCAATTCCGTGCACCTACCTGGCCGTTTGCAAGTATTTTCTTCAGCTCTGCAGAAGACTTTTTTAAGCTGAAAAAAACAAGAGGCAATTATTTTTAATTACTGTGCCATTTCACTCTATAAAATGAAGCAAAACCATAAGAAACAACAAGCCACCAGGTTAAGTTCATGGTTACATATTCTGAATAGATTTAACTTGAGCAATGCTGACCGATGTTCGGTATAGCTACTCCTCAAACTGCGGACAGCAGAAATGGAGAAGCAATGAACATTTGAGAAAATCAATATATTTTTCACGTTTACAAACCAGCCTTTTTAGATACCTGACTGTACTACCCTTTGAGATACAACCTATCGTTTGTCAGTTCAAAGAAGAAAAAGAAGAAAAGGTACCCTCACACACCAGCTGTTTCAAAAAAACAACAGGAAAATAAGGTTCACATCTAGTTTTCAGGTGCCTTATCTTGTTTTAAAACCCCTTACGGCACTATCCCTCAGTAATCTGTATAAATCCGGCGGAGGGTGTGCCGTCGACGATGCCTCGCTCCCTCAGCTGACCGCAGACTGGCGCTTGGTGAGCGGGCGAGTGCAACTCCCGATTTAGGCATCTCGGGAACGTGCCTAAAGGGAGGAGGGCGAGCCCAGATTGCCGTGTGCATCCACTCCAGGTCATCCTGCTGCCGCAATCCCTGGGCTTTTTCAGGAGAAACCACTCCTGCGTCAGTAGTCTTCCATTAGGCAAAATGACCCATATTATTTTTTTCTAGGAAGAGAACTTTAACAAACCGCAACTATCAGCTTGGTGTGTTTTGTAGGTAAAAACTATTAATGGCTTCAAAGTACTTCCACCCACTCGCAAAATACCGCTTCACCTCCTTTCCTGACAAATCCGGTCCTTGTACGTTCAACACAACAAACTGCCTGGGTAGAAGTATGTCTGCAAAACTTCATCTCAAAGAGACATTCTGCTCTTATTACTGAAGTTAAAAAAAAAAAAAAGTACAAAATAATATATTCTTGAAAGGCATGTGCACGTGTCTTGATCACAGATCATTATTAACAAGAACAGTGAAAACACAGATTTCATATTTGGTGGCTTTGTTCTTTAATAGGCCTCTTGTTCCCACGACTACTTTAAAGAAAAATTAAGTTTTCCAAGGAAACATAAGTTGATCTTGTCATCTTTCATGACTAACAATTTGTGAACATGAAACAAAGAGAGACTTTCAATTACTTCAAAAACAAAACTCATAGTGCAGAAGGTTTCGGAAAAGGAATGGCAATTAACCACCAAATAAGGTGACAAGAATCTTCTAGAAGCCTCATTTTCGATGCACTTTAAGAACAGGCTCAAAGCACAGGAAGCGCTGGAAGCCAAAGCACACCAGCGACAGAAAGCAGCTTTATTTAGTTCAGTGGCAGGACGGGCGGGGAGGAGGACTGCGGTTCATGAAGACATTCACATTTACTGCCTTTAAAGGAGTCTTGGAGAGGCGCTTCACCATTGCAATACACAGCAAACCTCCCCCAAGGGATGGGGTAAACCTTCCTAGGAGAGATTCACCCAGGGCATTGCCTTTCTTTTTTTATCTCCTCAATTAGCAACGCCACTAAAGGGAAAATCAAAACTGGTTTTAGTGGTACCTGAACGGGGCTACCCACTGTACCACGACCGCTGCCAACCACGTGGGGTAGCATCCTCCTCGACAACGGGTCGCATCACTCCCACCACGCGAGGACAAGGTCTGCGGGACGGTCCCACCGCTGCGGCCCTCCGCGGCGTCCGCCAGGACAGCGACACCTCGCCAACCCAACGCACTACGATTGTGTCTGTGATCGTGTTCATCTCGGCCAATTTTTTTCAAAATGCTCTCGGAGAGAAAAGGGAAGCGCATGCCGATGCACGGATAAATGTAGTATTACACGCTTATTAGAATAATAGCATAATTTAGGTTGGAAGGGACCTCCAGAGATTTCTATTCCCACGTTTCAAATATGCTCTTATATGAAGAAGATGAAGCCAGACTTTTCTTATTTCCTTTTATGAATACACAAGGGGTTTTTTTGTGATTTTCCTTTGTTTGTTTGTTTTAACATCAGTATTGAGTACAACACCCTCCTGTAACAGTTCACGTAATAAAAGGGACTTTATGCTCCAGTATTTAAAAACCGATCTCTGGGAAAAAGAGCCAGTGCTCTCTTGCATTCTAGGATCTTAATATGGGTTTTGAAATTAGGACTGGAAACTAAAAAGAAAAATAAGAGAGATGGACTCCAAAACTTTGCTGGAACTGTATGAAACAGCTGCTCAGATTTTTCAAAAATCTTATCCCACAATAATAAAACTACCAAATCGGGTACTAAATTTTAAAATCAAAGAATCCTGGAATGAGACAAGCGACGAAGACCTAAACATACAGACCTTGCCATAGAGAGTGATTATTAGATCAACTAAAACAAATTAGCTCACCCATAACCAGTATTTCAACGCTTTATAAAGGACAAAGCCACCTGAAATACCCAGCAAAGACTTATTTCTTTCAGCAGAAAATGCTTCTCCTGAACAACCAGCAGCACGAGTCTAACAAGATCCATGAATCAAGGTAATTCCGTCTTCCCCACTTCACTCCTGCGCGCCCGGTCGTCATATTGAGAAAGTTATTCAACATCAAGCTTATCGTTGGTAACTACCGCACACGAGGTTCCATTTTGGTTTAATAAAAGAAAACAAAACAAAACACACGCTCCCGTTCTTGACTCTTACCTATTGCTTGGAAGGGAATCCGAGACCGCCGAACTGCTATTATTAGCAGACCCTGCTCGCGTATTTACCTGCAGGCAGGGAAAGAATCTTTATCAGTCGCTTGTGTTCAGAGGACACTATTCTAATTAACCTGTAATTTGCCACGAATTTCTCATTTCACTGTGGAGGTTAATTAGCTTGTTGCTAGGCATGCCGATGGTTGAGGTCTCGCCCGTATGTAGGTTAGCAGGCTATATAATTCATGCACTACAATATATTATCTGTACATCTTAAACACTGAGTTAAATAACACAGAAAAAGAGATGATATGTCCACCATTTATTCTCATTTTAAAAACTAAACAATCATTTCATATATTCGTGGTCTTCTGCGTTTCCAACTGGGTACGACTGCAGAAGCAATACGCATACCTGAATGAATCAAGCAACCTAAAGAACGACATTGCAGTGCCTTCCACGCTTAGATAAATTACTGAAATCAAACGAATGTGGTGGGGGTTTTTTTAAACTCTTTGAAGTAGTAGCAGACATTAGTTGATAAATTGAATCTTAAAATTTAGGAATCTTGTTAACAGAGGTTAAAAACAAAAAGAAAGGCAATTCCATTTTTAATAAAACTGTACATAGAGCTACCGCAGCCAACACCCAGCAGATGAATCCTTCTCCCACCCTCACAAAAAAAAAAAATTCTGCTTGTCAGAGCTCAAGAAAGTGCAGTTTTATTTGACATTTCAATAAGTGGAACACAGCATTACAAATCCATCTAACTTTACTGAAACAATTATTGAAATTCGTACCTTCAGGCCATGTATGTTCCGTTTCCCAGGAGGCTTGCAGGCTGAAACAGTAATTGACTAAATTGTAGAACACATCAGGGCCATTTACAAATTTGCTCAAAATGAATCTTTTAAAAAGAAATGAGGGTGACACCAAAATTAGCAGAGAGAAATGATTGAAAAGTGCCGCACAAGACCCAGAGTGGGAATTATGAACCAGGATTTTTAACTTGCAGGAGTGAGCATTTATAAATGCTAAGAGCTTTCTGACACCATGTAATATAAATTCTAATTTCTGCTTAAAACACATCAAAATCAAGAGAACTGCTGGCTTAAACGATCAGATTCTTTTTGTAATTCAAATTAAAATCAATATCTTATGTCACTATATTTTCACACGCTGGATTTTTTCTGGCATTTAACAGAAATATTTGCAAGATGCATTTTAAAGGAATCAGCTGCCACACATCACGAATTAGTCATATTGTCAAACACAGACAGTTTGTTTTAAACGCGGAAAAAACCACGTCAGGGGCAACAGCAGTGAGTCTCAAGAAAGCAACTACTGGATAAATGCAATACAAAATGCCACATTTTGGACAGAGAGGTGCAAACGTGGCATCTCATTATGATGTCTGGGCTTACAGAGGGACGCGCTGCTTGAGGAGAAAGTATTTTCCTGAAGTCTCTCGAACTGTATATTGCCGGTGCCTCCGTTCGGCGGGTGTGCTTTTGTCAAACGTTAAAGCCACAAAGGCTCCCAGCTACATGTTACAGCCAGTTCCCATTTTAAAACTACAGTGCCCTACAAATTGTATGTTAAAGGGCCTGCCACTTTTGATTGATTGTCTGAGGAGGGATGAATTTGATTTTTCTCGTTCTCTGATGCACACGCATTTCACTTCCATTTTTGACAGCAGGAAACAGAACTATTTATTAGTCAGAAGGACACAGATGATAGTTATTAAACACATCAGTTAGGGCCAGGCCGCGTGCCTTTAAATGACATTACAACGTGCATCTTAAAGAAGAAAAAGATTACGATACTGTGGGCATAAAAAAAACAAACAGAAAACAATAAACTATCCTAAAATACATATAAGCGTATTACATTTTTCCCAATAGATTAAAACCAACATTTTGAACAAGATATTAGAAGAAGAATATTTTTTATGATATGTATTTGAATGGTATATTCACCTTGCATTCCACAGCTGGAATATATGTAAGACAGACAGGAGATATATATATATTTGTGTGCGTGTGTATGCACACACACTCTCTATGGGTGTGCATACACAGAGGTTTATTTTCAGTATAAAAAAAGAATTCTGGCTCTTACTACCTAGACAGCAACAATGCATTTTTTTAAAAAATAGACAAAATAGTGCTTTTTTCCCCGTAAAGACCTTTAAATTATCAAATGAATACAGCAGAGCCCAGGTAACACAGGGTGGCACGTGGACGTTTCCTGCTGGCAGGCTTGATGGAGGACACGAATTTTTGGATGCTGACTGGAGACGGCACCTGGGAGGCTTCCTCGGAAGGGAGAGAGGCAGAGAGGGAAACGGACTCACGGGAAGATCGGGCTTGCAAAGAAAGCTCTTAAAAAGGGAGAACCTTAAATTACAGGCAGAAAAGCTGCACGTTACCGATGGGGCTTTAAACGGCAGCACGTAGAGAGACACGGCCAAAAGAGCATGGAAGAAAAACGCTTGTGCTAACAAAATTTGGGATGTTCATTAGAGAGGCTGGACTAGAACTTTAAATGCCAGAAGACAGAAAAAAAAAAAGCAGGAAAGTGCATTTTGTTTGCTATTGCAGAAAAGCAGCAGCAGAACTTAGAGGCGGTCTGGGTATGAAGGGAGCGCAGGGTAGCTTTAAAGCAGTAACCTAGAAACAGGAAAAATAGATGTTTTAAGATGCTGATTTGGAAAGATGAAACAGCAACTCAGCTCTGAAGCAATTTAGAGCAAGCGGCAAGCCACCGACGAGGGAACACCCAGCAGACGTGTGCGCAGCTGAGCCAATGGTGAAAACGTGGAGACAATACACGGGGAAGGCATCGTGTCCTCAGCAGCACGGAGACGAATTCTGAATCTGTACAAAGACGACTATCCTTGGATGCGTGCTGGCTGCGGCTGGGACAGAGTTAATGTTCTGGATGGTACCTAGTATGAGGGTATGTTTTAGAATGGAGCTGGAAACAGGGTTGATAACACAGGGATGGTTTCGCTACTGCTGAGCAGCGCTTACACAGAGCCAAGGCCTTTGCTGCTCCTCACCCCACCCCACCAGCGAGGAGCTGGGGGGCACAAGGAGCTGGGGGGGACACAGCCGGGACAGCTGACCCCGACTGACCCAAGGGGTATTCCATACCCTATGACGTCATGCTCAGCATGTAAAGCTGGGGGAAGAAGAACGAAGGGGGGGACGTTGGGAGTGATGGCGTTTGTCTTCCCAAGTCACCGTTCCACATGATGGAGCCCTGCTGTCCTGGGGATGGCTGAGCACCTGCCTGCCCATGGGAAGGAGTGAAGGAATCCCTTGACTTGCTTTGCCTGCGTGCACGGCTTTTGCTTTCTCTATTACACTGTCTTTATCTCAACCCAATCAATCTCAACCATCCCAATTCTCACTTTCACCCTTCCGATTCTCTCCCCCATCCCACTGGGGGGGAGTGAGCGAGTGGCTGCATGGGGCTGAGTTGGCGGCTGGGGTTAAACCATGGCAAGATGTAAAGCAAATTGAAAAGGAGACAGCAGCGAGAGCAGGAATCCACTTGGCTGGTTCTTCAGGAATGACCCAAAAGACGAATCTAGAAGAAGGTTAAGCCTGATTTGTAAGCACAAAACGTCCCTTTAAACACTCGGGCATGCCAGCTACTGAGCACCTCCTGCCACAGGTTCCTTGAACTGGTTGCTTAAGGGGAAAGATACCTAATTGCTTTGTGTTTCCAAGAAGGGTTCCCCACCTACTAGGATCATCCACTCTACCAGTTTCTCCAAGCCACATGAAAGCCTAGCATTTCATTTCGTGCAAGTGGTGGTCAGTGTTTTTAGACAGTGTATGTCAGCAATTAAATGGCCTTCTACAGAAAGAGGTTCAGGAGAAAGGCTGAGACCCCTGCATCTCAGCCTGGGAAGAGGCAGGAGATAGCTCCCCTCTTCATAGCGGTCCTTGCACTCGTCTCACGAGAACACATCTCGACTGCTGATTGCTCTGGAGTCCTGCAGCTCGAATATCTGTGAGCCCCCCCTCTCAATCAGATCCTGCTAGCCTGAGCCATAAAAAAAAAGGAAATAATCTCCGTATTCCCCTTGAACTCAAGCCTCTCTTCCATAGGAGCGTACCAAACCACCAGGAAAGCCAGTCTCCTTTTGAGACCTTATTAGCATGAGTTTGAGAAGGCTGATGGTTAATTGCCCAATTCAAACTTCAGAGAGTTGTAAGTAATGGAAGTCTAGAATGTTTAATTGGGAAACTCATAGTATGATTATTTGTATAATATCAGTTAAGTGAGAAGAGTTTAATTTTTAATTATTTCAATTAATTTATTGCTGGGAGATTTACTTGGAGAATTTAAACCTTATCTGTTTCATCAATTAAGAATCAGAGATTCAAAGACTGGATAGTGAGAGCATCTGAATGAATCAGTGGAATTATGTAATGTATTAGTCTTTTTTTAAACCGTTATTTGAGTTCAGAGAGAGCGGTGCGTTCCCAAAAACCTAACTAGCTGCCTGCGGATTTTTGTTCAGGATGTAGATGACCTATTTTTTAATTGCCTCAGCCCACATAATTGATTACATCTTTCCCTCTTCAGGAGAACTATTAAAGTACTTGTGATCATTTTGATGCCGCTGCTAAGCGCCCAAATCTCAAATAAAATGTCACGGATAGAGCTTCTGTGACAGACATGTTCCCATTTTCAAAATGAACAATGACAGTCACATTCCCCAACTCTGTTAGACTGATTAATGATATTAGAAGATCTTAACAAAGCCCAATTTTCCTAAGTATCCAAAACTTAACTTATTCATCTGCTTTGGTTTGAATACACGCAGAGCCATCGCCAATGAGTTTTTTAAATGTACATAAATATATACTATGCAAACTGAATCTTGTTAGTCTAATTTACTCCAGTAAATTAGCTATTTTATATGCAATAAATGTAGTTTTCTCTACACTCCCCACCATAATGAATTCTTCTATCCAAATTAAGAGGTAAACATCATGTTATGTGCATTTAAACCTCCCGAAAACATAACTGTTGATGAAACAGTTTACTGATATCATCATTGTTGATTAGAATTTGTTCAGCATTACCTCTTGGATATATCTGTAGAGGCTCTATTAACTGTCCATTTACTTGCTGTTCCATTACAGTGGAGTAATACTGCAAAGAGATTAAAGAAAGAGATTATTCAGTAATGTATGAATAGCAGTAAGAGCACTTATGGATTGTTTAATTTAATGTATTTTTATTTTTAAACTGCCATAGTACATATCAGCCTTCAGAACGCTTTCTCACCATGTGCAACGTTCACACGATAAAGCGGCACGGGAGGAACGAGCGAGGGGCTGGGATACGCAGCACGGGGATCTGTTACTGGCTCAGCTAAGCGAGTTTCAGGCCCACCTGAAACCTGGGAATGCTGCAGAAGAGCGAGCAAATGAAACATTTACAGCAAATGCAGCAGTTTGCTGCAGTTCCACACCTGGAGAAGCTGGGAAAACCAGTCAAACGTGGAAACAAAGAAACGCTGTAAATATGGTCAAAAACCGCGCAATTAGGAAAACTCCAAAGGAGAAAAGAGCCTGGAAACTATCCAAGACTTTGCAATGCTGAAGCAGCGTCGGGGCAGTTGGGGCCACATCAGCGGAGATGTCACCCATTCCCTGAGTGCAAGAACTGACCGCACAGGAGGGGACACAGAACAGGGTTACTAGGAAGCCGCCGCAGACATAGAGACCTTGGACTCCACGGGAACTGCTAGGAGTGATCTGCGCGGGAAGTTTATTGATAAAGAAAGGCTAAGAATGGACAAAAAGGGATGCAAAAGTATCTGAGAACGTCAAGACCTAGGAAGACAGAAAACATCTACTGTGGCATGAGGATGAGGATGAAGAGTTGCACTGAGGTGCTGGAGCGTGTCCAGAGACGGGCAACGGAGCTGGGGAAGGGGCTGGAGCACAAGTGCTGTGAGGAGCGGCTGAGGGATCTGGGGGGTTTGGCCTGGAGAAAAGGAGGCTGAGGGGAGACCTTCTCGCTCTCTGCAACTCCCTGAAAGGAGGCTGGAGCCAGGGGGGGTCGGTCTCTTCTCCCAAGGAACAGGCGACAGGACGAGAGGAACCGGCCTCAAGTTGCACCAGGGGAGGTTTAGGTTGGATATTGGGAACCATTTCTCCCCCAAAAGGGCTGTCGGGCCCTGGCACAGGCTGCCCAGGGCAGTGGGGGAGTCCCCATCCCTGGGGGGATTGAAAAGCCGTGTAGATGTGGCGCTTGGGGACATGGGTTAGTGGTGGCCTTGGCAGTGCTGGGTTAGCAGTTGGACTTGATGATCTTGGAGGTCTCTTCCAACCTCAACGATTCTGTGATTCTATGACTAAGTGAAGAAATAAACATTTTGATTTAATAAATCTAAATCTTTATTAGCCTTTCATAATTGACCCTCACTCCTGAGGAGTGGTGAACACACACCAGAAAGGACATTCAACATCACCACCAGACAATCCTGGGGCAGGAGACGACCTTGCTACGAGTTTACTGTCTATAACCCACACATCTCTCATCACGATGTGTTAAATATTGAAAGCACATCACAAAGCACGTTTCTTTTGCAATCGCCGAACATCTTTGAAGCAAACACGCTGGCTGTTGGCCAGATCTTCATGGCATAAATCAGTGTAGCTCCACTGACTTTCATGCTAATTCTCACCAGCCGAGTGTGGTCTAAGACTTCAGCGTGTCACTGTTACCAGTGTTTTGTGATACTATTACTCAAAACTGGCAAGAATGGATGTCAACAAGAAAAAAAATTCTAAGTCTCCATGGAATCAAACACATGTATTTCGCTCACACCAATGGCTTCCCATAACGCAAGCGTGTTTTACTTACGCAACTTAAAAAAGACAAAAGTTTATTAACTACCTAATGTCACAAAACATTTTCCTTTCCTCTTACAACGGGATTAAACATGTGAACTATAGTAAGCAAATGATAGATGAACAATATGTCAATTTATGTGCAGAAGTTTTTCAGCGCTTCTGTTTTTCATATTCATGTCAAGAAACAGGAAGAAATTTCCTTTTTGTGAAAAAATTGTGTTGAAGAAAATTGCTGAGGGTTTCAGGATCCATCCAGCCCCACCTCCTGCGTGCACATCCGTACGATGCCTGCTGCTAAAAGTATTTCCCTTGTTAAAATCCAACCACAAGGTTTCCGAGCAAGGCATCTCATTCATATTAGTGCACAAACATATAAATCCACACCTTAAATAACTGTGTGACACGTGCTTTCGCCGTGCTTATACAGAGCAAAGCTATTCATTACAAAAGCCCGCTCTTTTGAAACAATCGAGAGGTTTTTCAGGAGTCAGGACTACCCCATAGACTTATTTTGTATCGGGGGGTCATGAATAACATGCCAAATCCTCCCCCACCTCCCCATATCCCTTCACAAAAATGCGTCACCAGTACCTAACAGTTACGGAGCTGCGAAAGCATCTCCTGCTCCGCTGGGGGCCAAAATTGCCTGGGAAAACCAAACTTTTTAATTACTATTTTACTCGTGGCATTCTATGACCTGAAGACATATATATACACGCAGTATAAACATCTATTCCATACCCTCTAGAATAATAAACTAAAATAAACATATATGAGACTTTCCTACCAAAAAAAAAAAAGAGGGAGAGAGAGAGAGAGAAAAAACCATGGCCCTCTCCATTACTCAAACAGTGATGACAAGTAAATGAAATATCAATCATGTAAGCTGTCAACCTTTTGGGACAGCAATAACTGTTAACAAGTAGTCTGGAAAAATTGTCTGAAAATGACTTGTCCTCCACACATGAGCATTTGAGGTTTCCATGGAAAAATTAAGATGCCAGTGGCTATTTGGAACATTGTTCAGGTATTCTTTTTAATGGAAAATTTGCCAGTTATTGATCCAGAGCATGTACCCCTTGCTTTCAGAAAGCTGCAAGCAACTTTCCAATCAGTGGCTGTCAAAAAAATTACTGCCTTTTTATACCGATACAAGACAACAGCTAAAGTGCAACTCCACTGCTACTCGATGTCTGTCTGTAATTAACTGCAGTACACGACAGAAAAACAGCTTTATTTACCATTCCACAATATTTGCATAGGCATAACACAAAGTATTTCTGCATACGCTAAAATAATGCCAGAACTGCCTGAAATCACTCACTGTCAAGTTCAGAAACCACAGAACCTGAAGATAAGAGGTGATGCGTGATTCAAAATATCTTCCCCAATTACAGTGTCACACCTGCACGGAAGAGACCTGTATTCTCAGGGAATTTTTTTTTTTGTTCTTAAATGGAAAGAAAATCCTTCGCTTTGGTTTTGGAGAATACTAGCAGAACTGGAGGCAAACTGCACCACGTCAAAATTCCTAGAACTGTTTTAGCAGCTGTTGAATCCTCCAAATATTTGTTGCAGGCCTCAAAATACTCAAAAATGAATATTTTTCTTCCCCAGATATTCTTCAAGATTACAGTAGATTCATTCCTTTTCCTGCAGGCCAAGAACATTTGTTTTCTTATAAACACATCCCAAAATGACACCTACAGGATGTCAGAAAGTTAAACCATCAATGCAACATAAATAGAAAACTAGTTTAAAACTGAAGGGAAAAATCTTCCGAGAAGAAAAGCTGCCGAAGCGGAAAGAAGTCATTTACAGACATCCCATAATTTTTAAGGGAAAGCAGAGAGTTGAGCAATCATAACTCTAATGTACTGAAACTTTAACAGTAAGCTTGGAAGCATAGCAAAAAGATGACCTTACAAAGGCATGATTAATCTTAAGATTGTGCCAGGAAAATACAAGTTTTCCAGTTTAACAGCAAAAATCGCAGACATTTTATAGGGAAAACGGAGAAGCACAAGGAATTCCAGCGGGGAAGCATCACCAGTGATATAGCTGTGAAACAAACCAAAAAAACCTGAAATAAGCACAAAACCCCCTTGATTGCGGCAAGACTCTTCTTCCTTCCTTCGACACAGTTGTCTTGCGCTCTTTAGTATCAAACTTGTATCACAACGGTTTCACCTCCTCTGGAAAGCAAACTGCACGCGAGGGGCTTATTGAATGGACCCCTTGAGTTTCACAGAGATCATTCACCACCGTCTGGAACCTGCACTTCTTTCACCCAGGAGCAAGGCACAGGCGATGACTACGGTCACGTCGATGACAAATTCACCCTGAGCCAGCAACGTGCCCTTGGGCCAGGAAGGCCAACGGCAGCCTGGGGGGCATGAGGAAGAGTGTGGCCAGCAGGTCGAGGGAGGTTCTCCTCCCCCTCTGCTCTGCCCTGGTGAGGCCCCATCTGGAGTCCTGGGTCCAGTTCTGGGCTCCCCAGTTCAAGAGAGACGAGGAGCTACTGGAGAGAGCCCAGCGGAGGGTACAGAGATGCTGAGGGCCTGGAGCATCTCTCCTGTGGGGAAAGGCTGAGGGAGCTGGGGCTGTTCAGCCCAAGGAAGAGGAGGCTGAGAGGGGACCTCACCAACGCTCATCAATATCTCATGGGCGGGTGTCAAGAGGACGGGGCCAGACTCTTCTCAGTGGTGCCCAGCGACAGGACAAGGGGCAACGGGCACAAACTGGAACACGGGAAGTTCCGCCTGAACAGGAGGAAAAACGTCTTCCCTGTGAGGTGCCCGAGCCCTGGCACAGGCTGCCCAGGGAGGGTGTGGAGTCTCCTTCTCTGGAGAGATTCCAACCCGCCTGGACGCGGCCCTGTGCAGCCTGCGCTGGGTGACCCTGCTCTGGCAGGGGCTGGGCTGGGTGGGCTCCAGAGGGCCCTGCCAGCCCCCACCACTCTGTGATTCTGTGAACCAAGGTCTACAAAGAGATTTCCAGTCAACAAATGTCCACCCCAGCCTTCGCAAGGGAAGACATAGTACAATCTCTGGAGATATCAAAAGGACCAGAATTTCACTGAGGAAACCTCCCTGGAGCCTAGAAAACACGAGTCCCCTTCACAGGGAACACGGATTGTTTGACGTGCTAAGTTCACAGCAACGAAACTACATTGTTCTGCCAAACGCCAGAGAATACGTGTCCCAGAGCGACCCACTCAGCAGAGACTCGGGCAAGAGGTAGGTGATCCGAGCACGTCCCTGCTCTGCTTCCTCTGCAACGGGGAACGGATGAGGGGGACTAAGCGGAACCAAGCCGCTAAGTCCCACCAAAAGCACCTACAACTGGTGCTAACCAGGGCTTGTTTCTGATCAGTTCCCAGTTAAGACCATTAGCAGAGCGACAAGCGCGCTTCATAAGGAACGAGCATTCCACCCGGCTTAGAGAGAAAATACCCATTTGTTATTCTCTTGCTTATCAATTTCTTTTGAAAGGAAACGTTAAACGATTTTTTTCACTTACATCTGCGACATGAAAGATACGCTGAAGCTATATTCAAATTATTTTGTTTCAATAAGTAACCGCATACTTTATTTCTGGAGACAGATTTTATATTTATAGGTATCTAGATAGAGATTTTACAGACATCTACGTGTATAAAGGCACACACAGACACACATATATCTCATTAAAAAACAGAAAATACGTCTTTAAATCCTCTATGAATATTGAGCCTGCAGCTACAATGAAACTCTTCTGTTAGGAGGGGTGAAACAGTCTCCAGATGAAAGTAGATTTTGAAAAATTTTTAGAGCCCAGGGGTTCATTTTTAATGAGCCGTTACTTTAAGTACTGCATAAAAAATACAAGAAATTGATAGTCCATTTAGCCTGCACTATACCTAATGCAAAAGTCATTAAGATGCATTATTCTTAATGTTTATGATATGATCAGTAAGTGTACAAGTCTTTTTTTTTTTTTTAAAAATCAAGCATGTCCATCTATCTCATGTGATACAGTTTTTAATATCCCTGTATCAAGTGTAGGTGTTTATACTGTGAACTTAATACGGGGATATTGTACTGTGAGCACTGCAGCTTACGTTAACGCTTTGATACAAGCAAAAATACACAAACAGAAACCGAAAAACATGGAAAATACCAGCATTTGTTATACTATACCTACATAGGATAGCATGGCTTTCATTTCTTCATCGCTTCTAACAGTAATCCGATCACCATCCTCATCTTCATCTAGGAAGAGAGAAACGTATTACGCTCATGAGCAACGGAAGAAGGATAGTTACAATTTTAACATGTAAGGCTTTCACCTGGACTTTTAGAAGCAAATAAAAATACGATGAATGTATAAACCAACCACACAGGTAACCAGGTACTCTGAAATAATCACGTATAATGACTCTAAACATTGATTAACAAAGACTACAATTACATCTAAAAAGGGGGCATGAACAAAGCGCTCAAAACTTTGCTCACAACAGTTCTTTTACTGCCAGAACCTCTCCAGAAGCCAAGCGCCTTACACACGCTGTACGTTTTAGCAGTTTTGGCAGTTTCTTTCATGAGAATTACTAGAAATGAAAAGAAAATAATAAAAATTAAATTGTTTTCCTCCCACTAAAACCTTTTGGTCTTACTGCCAACCCTACCTCAACTCACCTGCCCTGTGCCAAGTTCCTCCCCCCATCCCCGTTAGAAACGCCCGGGCATCTCCGCTTCTCCACCATGCAGCAACGCTGGCTTAAAAGCAGTAACTTACAAGCAGACGTAAGTCCGCGAGGTTTATACGGAGAGATTTAGACAAAGGCAGAAGTTCGTGAACAAGCAAAACCAGCCCGCGTCTTTGTTCGTAGTGCGACTGCGGGCGACGAGGAGGCGCGAGCAGCATCGCCGGGCACTCGCGGCCGCGCGGTGCCGGCGCAGCCACGACCGCCCAGACGCGGCGCTTCTGGCGCGAGGAGAGGGGCTGCTGCAGGAGCAGAACCGGAGGAAAGGGAGCAAGACTCGGGAAGGCTCCAGAAGAGCAAGGCATTCAGAAAGAATTATTAATATGAAGATCTGAAGGAGGAATAGACTTTCCAAAGACATATGGCGGGATTCAGCAGGTGCAGGTTTACCAGGGGGCTCAATCCCCCCCATTAGCACCAGCTGGTGCAACAACACGCTCCAACGTCGCAAGCCGCAGTTGCCGAGACACCCCGCGCGGCTCCTTCGCTCCCACGGGAGCGGCGGCTGCCCCGTCCTCTCCTCGTGAAAAGCTCGTGCGCTTCCACCGACGGGAGAGCTGCACCCGTCGCCAGGCGAAGGGAACAGAGCCCTCCCCTCCAAATCAGTTACAAAATGTTAATTTCTTTTTATTGCTCTAGCTTTGGGGGAGAAGGGAGGGGTTAATGATCTGTCTCCAATTTTTGCCTGCTGCAATTTAAATATCTTCCTTAGATACTTATTAAAAAGAAAAAAGAAACACAACCACCAAAAACCCCCACAAAGCACATTGGTGCGTGCCCCAGTTTTACATTTGTTTTTTCCCTTTGGAGAGGGAGCTCTTTGAAAACAAAACAGTAACAGAACATCCAACTGATACCAAAGAATGGCTGACAAATTCACCCCCCTTTTTGGCCAGAAAACATCTATCGTGGGGAATCTCAAACACGCAGGCCCATTTGAGCTGGGATATTTAAAAGGCCTGGGACACCCACCTCTTCCCAAAAGCTGATGGGGCTCGGTGCGTCAGGACACGTCCACGCACACGAGGACGGACAGACAGAACAATTCTGCCCGTGCTCCCAGTTGCAGGCAAGCTGGCGAGAAAGCTGCGTGGCGACAAGGAAAAGCTCTCTGCCCGAGCCAACGCGCACCGGGAGACCGGCGAGCAACACACACGCCGTATTTCCAACGCCTGTTAGACACCAAGGGGCGAGGACACGGAGACGAGCAAGTGCGTTTATATGGCTTCGGGACCGGAGCAGCTTAGGATGTGAGCAGAGGCTGGGGCAGTCTGTCCGTCTGTCTGTCCCCATCTCTATAGACGGGCTCTAACTGATGCACGTGCCTTCTGCAATCACAGCCCCTGCGTATTACATCAATGTAAAAAAGTGCCATTACATCCCCGGATGAAAACTCGCTCTTGCTCCTGGTTATGCAGGAGAATCTGGGAAGAGATCGGAGTCAACAAATTAAAATTACCCGAGAAAAGGAGTTTGTTCATTTTGCCTCTGAACACCTTGCAGATAATTCTGAGGCTATAAAGAAAAAAGCAAAACAATGCAGAAGAGAGAGAAAAACAAGAGAGAAATGATAATAATAAAAAAAGAAGTAATGTAAAAAACCTTAGAATTACACTTTAAAAACATACCAGAAGAGAGCTATGGGACGCGGGAAACGTTGAAGCTGGAAGAGGAACTAGTTAGCACAGCGATGTCCTACAAGAGCCCCGTCTCATGGAAATTTAACTGGTGAACTGCCAGATTGCCCAAACGACTTGCTAGGGTTACCAGCCTGCAGCGAGTCATGAATGAGGAAAAGATTAAGAAGAGTCAGTGAGTTGAAACTGAACGCGTCCTCGCCTGGAAACGTTTCAGGCCGAAAGGAGGAGGAGTTGTAAAGCTGCTACCTGGCCGAAACCCAAGTCCCAGGCGCAGCGTGTAACCGAGCAAGAAAGGCTGAAGAAGCAGCTGTTGGAATAGTGAACACGACGAACGCCACACACCAACAAGACGGGATCGGAATAAAATGCAGAAGAGGGGAAACACATGACAGAGAGAGATGAATATACGGAGATAAAAGCTGTTAAACAAGTCTGGCTTAAGGGAACAAACTGAGCTGGGACCACCAAAAATGAAAAAAAAAAGCTGGAAAACTCTTGGAGCCCGCTTGCAAAATGTTTAATAAAAAAAGAAAAAAAAACCCCACACATTATTCATTTCAAATGATTAAGAAATTAACTCTATAAAGTTCTCAGAACGGCAAAATTCCTGATGGTGGTACAAAGAGAATAAATTAAAAATACGTTGATGAAAAGGCAGAAAATGTTCCCTGGCATTAACAAAGCCAAATCTAAAACAGCCAGGCAATGCTTGTAAAGAGCAAAACCAGAAAAGAATATATTTATCGTATTTGTGCAGAGATCCTTTGCCATCCTACCATGATACTAAGTGGGCACAGCCCAAAAACTAGCCAGATATGACACATGGGTTCAGAAAGATTTCCAGGCTTCTCTGCTTGCCTAGAGCACAGCAATATGATTTTCCAGCACATTAGAGAAGCAAAAGTAGAACCAAAAAATCCTACGTACTGGCTGGATTTTGCTAATGTCACTTAAAATGGAGGAAGAAATCCTTGCAAGATACCAAATAGAGTGCAGCAGATGGTAAACAAATATTATGAAGCAATCTTCACAAAATCTGCAGCGTGTCACAAATATACAAAATGGCAGAGTTTGGATAAAAGGATCATAACAGGCCATATGTTGTTAGCGATTTTATTTGTAGCGACGTGTAATACAACGGCGAAATCCACATAAAGGTCCAACCGCAGGAGAAGCGCAGCCCCAGGTAGGAGCGGCGGCGGATGGCACGCTGCGGATAGCAATAACTAAACACACAGGAGAGGAGCCCGCACCGGCTGGCAATTATCCCCATCTGAAGAAGCAATGAAGCAGGTGAGGACGAAGCTCAAGCTGGTAAAATCTAGGCATTCGATATGGAAAAAGTAACCAGAAAACCCACGCATCAATATACATAACATATTTTAGATGCCAGTTAAATGGCAGGGGAAACGGTTTTGTGCAGATGTAAATGACAGACTAGAGACACGAACTGAAAGCACAGAAGCAGATGTTAGAAGACACAACGAAATAAGTATTTCCAGGAAAGTTCTACACATGGTACCATTAATATGGGCTACTGCCCTGATTGCAGCGACTGCTACTGGTGCATGAAGTTCAAACAAAGCTAATGTGTGATGAGGGAGGTATGTAAAAAAATATTAACAAATCATAAAAAAAAAATGGCAAGGTCTGGAGCGTGGCGTTGCTCAAGTCTCTTTAGAAAGTCTTGTTTTAAAAAGCAGGGCAGGAGAAACACCGAGGCTACAGAGAAACAACACTTTTAATCTCCATTCTTAGGTTTCTGGTATTTTAGGAGAGGAAACCACAAACATAAGACAAGAAAAATGGAAAGCACTAAATAGTACTTGAAGGATCATAAAACAATGTTTCCTTTGATTATCTCCATGCAGAATAATCCACAAAGCTCTAAAAAGGGGAGAAACGCTAGTAAGAATGCAAGACTCTCTTCTTGTATCTGCTCCCCTCCAGCTCCTTCTTGCTATTTCATCTCTACCAAAGGAAAACACAGAGTTACACAGAAAAAAAAAATATAATAAACGCTAAAAGGGAATAGCAGGAGCCCTCTGCACTTGGAAGAAAACTCTAGCTCGGTATCTTATCCCCTAAGACACAGATGTTTGACTCCCCTTTGCAGCTTATTGCTCTCCAGATAGGACAGTCTCCCAGGAATCCCTCCAAAAATAAAAATAAAGAGGGTTCAAAGAATAGAGCTGAAACAGGTATTAGCAGACGCAGGCCTAAACCTGCACTAACAATCACCGAGAGCTTTCCTAACTCGGCAAAAGCGTAACTCTCGCCCAGGAGACAGACGATGGTGTGTTTGGCTTGAGCCCGGCAGAAGGAAAAAAGGAAAACGAGAACCCCAGCAGTCCTCCTAGCAAAACCCAGACCGCTGCTCCAGCGAGAGGAGCCATTAGCTTCTAGTGCTGCTACATTTGGTACAAAATCTGCTCGTTGGACCATATTTCTGTAAGAGCTGCTGCGTTTTTGGTTTCTTCCAGTGGAGGATTAAAATTTTAAACTTAGGCCTACAGGTACTTTATACTTTTCATTTAATTCGAGCAATATAATTGTAGCGAGGAGTAAGAGCATGGTAAGGTCATGCTGGTAATTAAAGCTATATTGTAGAAATATGCTCATTCAAGATGTGATTAAATAATAAAATATTGCTTAGTTCAGTATCATCATTAAACTTGCATTAATGCATAAATATTTAACTGTAACATATAATGAACGTAAACATTATTTATTTAAAAAAATGACAGCCCTATAACATGACAAAGGAGACAGTTTATACAAGTCATACTTACACTCAAATGCTGTTGTCGTTGCATCTGGCAAAACTTGACCGATGACATCCTAAAAAGTAAAGAAGAATTAGCTATATATCAAATGGGAAACGCTCGAGATGATTTAGAGTAAATCATCTTAATCGCTCCCCAGCTGCAGGCTGAAGACTGAAGTCCTGTTACTCACCACTGCCCCAAAATTACAAACTTTTCAGCGCACAACACAAATCAGTACAAATCACGGTGCTCTTCTCCTTCCTCTCCATGTTACCTTAAGGAAAACTGTTTTCTTTTTAAAAACCTCAATCATAATTGCAAACAAATCAGCGCAGTCTGTTTTTGCAGTTTAAAGAATCAATTTTGTCTGTAGGTTATAAAAAAAATTTGCATCTAACTCATCGAGGTAAGTCATAAAACCAGAGGTTTACGAATGGCTTTTTATAGATAAAAAAGCCCATTTTCTCTCTCAGTCCTGTGCTTACATCACCCTGATTCCTCCTCGCCACCTCCGAACGTCTGCCCCGGTCCTCCCTCCCACCGCGAGGTAACCTCATCGCACGGCTCCATCTCCCGCCCTGCCCGCGGCTCAGGAACGACCAGCTCCGATGGGCTTCGGGCCACCATCGGGAATTAAAACGGCGGCTGTGAGACCGAACGGATTTTTGTTGCTTTCACTCCAGAAGGGGCCGGGAAAGCGGCGGGACCCGGCAGCTGCGCCGAGCTGCCTGCTGCCGCCTCGCAAGAGGCTCTCCACGCCACGCGAGCCGGAAAGTTTGGAGGGATCTTTGCCATTCGTAACTGGAATTTAAACTTCTTCAAAACTTGGTAGACGGATTCAAACACGTCGGCGGCCCTGGAGGAAATAAGGTTCAAATACCTGAAGCAGTGGGAGCAGCAGCCTGGAAGGCAACCTCCAGCCTCAGCATCCCGATGCCGCCACGCAATCCCTTTCTAAGGGAGACGGGAGCGGCACCAACACAAGCCCATCCCAAAACCCGCTGAACATCTCCAGGTGTCGCACGGCTCCGATCCAAACCCACGTTTTTTTGCCAATACAAGCCTTTTCTGTACAACTAAACCGAGAGGAGAGCTTTTTTTATTTATTTTTTCGCCTTTACATACAGCATTTACCCAGAATTGAGTGAAAAATCCCTGCTCAGACTGAAGCCATCCCGGCCTCCCGGCGCATGTGCTGCTGTCATCCTGCGCGAGGCTGCAATATGTCATGTCAGGGCACGGCATAAATGCACAGCATGGTTTTTTTCCTTCCTGCTGCCTGATTTCTCATGTCAGACAATCTCTCCACTGACAGTGTCACAAAGTGATTAGAAATTAATGAACAACAGTATTTATTGCGGTACGTACACTGTGAGCATCTCGGGGTGCTAAGCACCCCCCCGTATCAAAGCTTTAGTGATCACTGTCCTGTCACTTCTGTTTTCTCTGTGTTTTCATTTAATCTAAAACCGGGAAATTAAACATTCTGTGCAATGTTAGAGACACAATTAATACAACGAGAAAGCAGCAAAAGCAACCTAACGATTTCCACAGAGCTAACTGAAGCACATAATATTTCTAAAACTTTCTCATGTTGTCTTTTCGTTTTAGATGCTAAAATAAATCAGTAATATGTAATTTAATCTACTAATTGTATACAAAAAGACAAAAGATGTGCAATACAGCTTCTAATGATACAGACTGTAAATTTGTAGAGTCAAAAAAAAGGAAAACAAACACCAAACATCGCCATGTTAACAAAAATTCTTCCATTTAAATACTCCTACAGGGTTTGACAGCTCCGCCGGTCCTCTGTCAAAAGCCAGCTCGAGCTGTACCCTCCGTCCCTAATAAAAAAATCAAAGTCTTGCCTAAACAGAAGACTGTGCTGTTAACTAATTATTTCTAAATCCATTTAGTTAAACATTGAAAATTCCTCAGCAAACACGCTTTAATTGTGTAAGATTTAAGCCACTCGTAAAACGTTCTTATGCGGGCACACGGATGCTGCCACTAAACGGATTTAAAAATTGTTATCAGAAAAGGACCCCAGTTCTGGGGTATTTACAAACCGTTTTTAAGAGGTGTGTGAGCACTCCACTGAGACAGAGACAGTTCTGACGGCCCCAAAGGAAAGCTCTAAGACTCCCAACGCCACGATAGCGCTGGACAGGGATGGCAAATTAATTTTTTTTTCCTATTCAGAGTAACTTTTTCTATATATTGGGATTCTTTAAAATGAGTAATAACCAAGTACCTGAATTTAAGGATTATATTTAGTGTAAGACAGAGTTATGGCAGAAATAGCGAAAAAGAAAACCCTACCAACAGCCACAAAGACTTTGCTCTAGTCAACTTTCAGTATTTCTATTTAATAGATGCCCCTGAGGAAAAGCGGCCTTGCAGGAGGTGGGAAGGAGGGAAATCACAGCATTACTCTGGTGTTACCATAGTATTTTCACCAGCTACACAAGACTCCCATGCTCAAACAGTCAGCAGACCTCTCGGCGACCCAAGCTCAAAGGATTACTCTAAATGTCAACAGATTACGCGTGATGATTTTCCACTATCACAACAGAGATCACGAGCAATAAAATACTACGACTTGTAGACATTGTTCAAGTGGGCTCACCTACACAATAGCTTCTATTCTGTCCGAAAAAAACGAAAAGCCTCTAACAACGAAGAGAAAAATCGGGAAACGGCAGCCGAAACAAGAACTCCATCAACTCCGCTCTCTGGAAGAGCGGCGGAGCACTTACCTCTCGGCTGAGAGAGCAGAAAATGCAAAAGCACTGCTTTAAACAACAGTGTAAATATTGAAACCATGGCCCTCGCTCCCGTTTCGGTTAAAACTTGTTTTATCTCAGTATGACATCATGAAGTTATCCTGAATTAACACCAAGTGCTTAAACCCTCCGGTGACAGCCAGGGCAAACGAATCTAGACAGCCCGATGAAAAAAAAATAAGCTTATTGTAATTCATTTAGCGGCGCCTTTAAAATAAATCTGTTTACTGGGAACTTGCAGGTCTGCAAAGCTGATATACGCAGAACGTATTTAAAGTGACATTATGAAGAACAGCTCTTCACACCCAGTTCAGGAAAGTAATCAAGAAAATGCCTAACCTAAAGCACACAAGCAGTGCTGCTTCCACGGGTCGAGCACCATCCGAGTCAAGGCCAACCACCAGCACCAACCCGCATGTACCAGGTTTTCCAGTTTGAATACACAGTTTAGCACCTGTAAAGGCTCCTCCGAGAGACAGAATCAAAGCAGTTAAAATTTAAGAAATTTATCTTTTAGTGTGTAAGGTGCTGCACTGAGTATCAGGCTCCTGGACTCCAACAGGTTATTCTACGGCTATGGACGGGATGTTTGGTGACTCCACATCACAGCCGCTTCTCTGAAAAAGGAAGACGTATGCCAGCCTGAAATCCTGCAAGGCCACACTCGTTTGTATTCACAATGCTGCTCACATTTCCAGGATGCTAAATTAATAAAAATAACGTTTAAAGAAATCTTGCTGTTGTCAAAGAGAATTTTACAGGGCTTTCTTAATACAAAGCAGAACATGGGACCTACCTCAGAAGGAAGAACAGCCTCACTACACAGCTAATTCAAGGCTCCCCAAGCCCCCAGTTCCCACCGAGGCTACAGATCCGGAGGTGTGCACCTGGTTTTCGGAACTGGCTAGCGAACGTGCTCCTGCAGCCCAAGGCAAGACGGTACTTCCCATCAAACCACCCGGACCACAGGTACCTGGAGCAGGCTCCAGCCTGCTGTGCTCCGGACTCACCGCGCAGAGCGCGAGATCGGGCCTGAACAGGGCAAAGTACAGGGATTATTCAGAGCTTGATTGTGCCCCAAACAGCAGGAGCCGAGAAAAAAAGGGGTACCTTATATTCCTGCGTCGTCAGCTTCGAGAGACACAGACAACAAGGGAAACAGCGGGGTCTGACTGGATTACTACTATTCAGTAATTTACCTTTGTAGGGACTATCTCAATTCTCCGCCCTATCTTTATTTGATACTCTAACACGTAAGCCCTCTGTAATTGCCTACGAGGCGAGTGGAAACCACAGTGAAGGCAGAAGGACAACAGAAGATAGGGTCGGCCCCACTCCTGCCCTCCATGCTCGGGGCTCCCCCGGGCGCAGGCGGTGCCAGATCTACCACGCTTTAGCATACGGAGCCTTACTTCATTTAATTTCTGTAGTTACCAGATAAATTAAATGCATGTGCATACTGTGATGGCACCTCCTGAAACACAATCAGTTAGAGAAATGAGGGCCTGGAGACAGTTCAGACCTTATTAAACAACTTCTTTCTTCTCTTAAGATTTCACAGTCCACAAGAGAGGGTTTTTGACACGAAAACAACAATCATTGAATGGTACTACTGCACGGCCTCGCTCCCAGCTGAACACTGGTGTAACACCCGTCATCCCCACATCTGAGATTTCCACTGACGGCGAGAAATGTGTCATCACCTACTGACTCACCATATGTAATCCAACACTTCGTTAGGACAGAGGTACCGCTGTCTCCGCTACCCTCAATGCAATAGCCTAACAGCAGATAACTGAGAATTATCATCACCAACACAAATGTGACCTGTCGCAGAAATCTATCCACTTTCACTCGACAAAGAGCTCGGACGCTTCAACCCTGCAACCATTCATATTCTTCTATTAGGAAGGATATAGGCGACAGGACAAGACGAAGCGGCCTCAAGTTGCACCAGGGGAGGTTTAGGTTGGATCTTGGGAACCATTTCTTCCCCGAAAGGGCTGTCAGGCCCTGGCACAGGCTGCCCAGGGCAGTGGGGGAGTCCCCATCCCTGGAGGGATTGAAAAGCCGTGTAGATGTGGCGTTTGGGGACATGGGTTAGCGGTTGGCCTTGATGATCTTGGAGGTCTCTTCCAACCAAAACGACTCTGTGATTCTCTGGTCAGCGGGTGGAAGTAATTCGGTGCGCAGATGGCTGGAGACAGACCCGTGTCTGCAGAGGAGCTGGGTGAAGAGAACCACGGGCCGTCTGCGGCAGCTGCATCTTCTCAGAACACTGCTGACGCAGCGATCTCAACCTGCGCCACGTAGGACAGCGAACAGCACGCGTGGGCACCCACCTGGTGCAGCTCTCCATAGGGCTCTGCTGTGCTCAGTGAAACAACTGCGTAAGGGCACCGCTCCCCGCTCCATCAGCTGCGCCTGGCTGGCGTAGAGGTGCCTACAGCACAGGAGACGGCCATCACCACGTTTCGTGGCCGCCTCAGCGTACAGAGCTTCCTACACAAACATCACAGAAGTTTGGGAAGAACATCGATGAGTATAAGCAAGTGTAACAACAGAAACTGGGATTTTGTAAGAAAATCAGCGATGTACACTCCTGTCGCATTCCACCATCATCTGCTGACTGGAGAAACTACCACCTATGCCATGAAGCAGAAAGCTCAACCTGCTCGTACCTGGAAAAATACGTTTAAAAAGTCCATGCACAGCGGGGGAAGAACCAGAAACCTCCTCTTCTCTCAGTGACTTCAACAGCGATGCAGAACAAGACGAGCGCTGCATCGGAGCCACTTCAACAGCTGTACTGTTGTACCCCTGCCTGTTGGAGATCCAGCCCCAAAAGGCATGCTGTCTCTTAGTGCTTTCTCACAGCTGAACACACAGGTTCATTCTAACTTCAGGTCAAAAAGTCGTGCACCAGCCGCAGCTGCAACCTGACGGAGCAGCTAGAGGAGCTACAACAGAACCCGCAGGTGCAGCGTCTCACACGTAAGATACGGTCTGACCTCCGAGTTTCGGCTGTGCTGCCTGAAGCCCTCTCTAGCTTTAGACACAGGTCCCACACCTCACTGCTACCCCAAACCAAGACTCCTGGAGCGCCCGCAGGGCCAGCACCCCTGTAGGGCCACAGGCACAGGGTGAACCGTAGGCTCCAGATCCTACTGCATACGCAGTTTAAGCTTAAACAGCTCTTTTTTTTCAACCTACTTGTTAAAGAGACTACACAGGTCAAGTTTAAGGCCCAAGTACTCCCAGCTGCGTTTATGCTGAAGCAACAAGGATGAAAACTAAAAAGCAAAATGGTTTTGCAGAGCCCATGTCCTCAACCTGACAACGTTTCTCTATTTACTCTTAAGTAATACAACCAAACTTAATTTTCCAATAATTCTAAAATGCCAAAGGATGGTCCAAGCATCAGTGATTGTCTCACTTTATTTGGGAAAAACAGGAAAAGGTGAAGCGGAACGTGGAGTAAACCTGGCTCAGATTCGCAGCGGTTGTCTCTGAAGGGCTGCGCGGGTTGTCCCAGGCTTGCTGCGTAACCGCTGGAAACTCACAGCAACCTCCGAGGGGAACCTGCCCCTCCTCAAAACCTCACCGATCTGTCACAAGTTCTGCTCCCTCTCCTCCGTCTACAGAAAGTCCTGGGTAATGCTAAATGTTTGGAAGAATGAAACCTGGAGCATCCGCCATCCGCTCCAGTTACCTCTGCAATCTGCTATAGGCCCAACATCGGACATTTTCCAGCAAATCAACCCCTTAATCCCTGTGCGCCTTCTCAGTAAAATGCAACACGTGTAAAGAGATCTGCAGAACCTCTCTCCAGTGTTAAAGACAGCAGAAGAAATTAAATATGCACGTGATCAGAACTATGGGAAGATTTTTCTTTAGAGAAATAGGGGCACACGGAGTCTCTAGCAGAGATGTGTTACGCAGGAAAGATGAGGGCATCCCGAAGAAAATAAGTATGACCTGCACACAAGGATTAGCCTTTTCTTTGGGCTAAGGATTCTTAGCTTTGGGCTAAGAAACAGTAAGTGGGATGCAAAGCCACTGCTATCTCTGAGGAAACAGAGGATCCTTGTACACTCGATGTGCAGACGGAGAGAAAATAAGGCAGGCAGGGGTGGGGGGCGGCTCAGGGCAAAGGACACGCAGCGAGCCCACGGCACAGCAACGGGCAATGCCACCGACGGCGAGGACGGCTCCAGCCCGCGTGCGGAGCGCGGTTACCGTGGGGGAGACACCCGCCTCCCCACCACAACTTTCTGACCGCCCCCGAAGCGATGCCCTGCGAGGGCCCACCAGGCCAAGGCGCGGGAGGCTGCGTGCCGGGCGCCGCGGAGGAGCCGACCCCCCGGGTCCTCTGGGACCGCCGCTCTGCGCCTCGGCTCCCCCCGCCGCTTCCCCGCACTCGGCAGCGAACCCACCCCGTGCCGCTGCGCCGGCCCCGCCGCCCCTGCAGCCCGGGGGACACGGACGCCGGCCCCGGCCCCTGATTTTTGCCAGCCTCTGCCAGAACCGCTTACCCACTAAAACTTCCAGGCGCAGACACGAGGCAGCAAAAAGCCCGTCCCTGGAAAACACCTTTCGCCTTCCAGGGAGGGTTTTTTTTGTTACCGCTTTCCCCACCCGACCCGGGCGACCCGTCGGCGCTCACCGAGCCGCAGACCCCGCGCCCCGGCCGCAGCGCCGCGTCCCCCCGGCCGCCCCCTCCCCTCCCGGGCAGCGAGAGGTGGGGGGGGGTGTCCCGGGGCTGCCGCCCCCGCTGGGACTCACCAGCACGTCCCTGAAGAGCAGCTGAGGCGCCGAGTGGACGGTCCAGTCGACGGCCCCGCCGTCGGGGATCTTGATGCGGATGACCAGCGCCTGGCTCTCCATGGCGCGGGAGGGGCCGCAGAGCAGCCAGAGCATCCCCGCCCCGCCGGGCTCACATGCTGCGGCGGGCCGCGGCGGCTGCCGAGCCGAGCAGGGCCGAGCCTGCGCCGCCCCGCCCCGCCCCGCCCGCAGGAAGGACTCGCTGCCCCGGAACCAAAACGGAGGGGCCCGGAGGAGGGAGACATGGAGGCGGCGGCGGCGGAGGGGGAGGGGGAGGGAGCGGAGGCGGCGCCATGTTGCGGGGAGGAGGCGGCCCCCGCGCTGTGACGGCCCGCCCCGGGAGGCGGAGAGGCACCGATTTTAACCCCCCTCCACCCCCTTGTGCCTTCTACTTTTACAAGAAACCCGCTGTTGAGACAGCAATCAAACAGAGCCAGGCTTGGACCCCTGCGTTAGTTAAAAAGTGCGGGAAGTCCCCAGCGCTGCCGGTCTTCAGAACCAGAGTAGTGAACTGGAGCCTCCTCCAGTGACAGCTTTTCCCCAAGAACTCGTGGGGCTTTTGTCTTCAGGTTATTCAGCCTAACGCACAAGGACACCTACGCAAACCCAAAGCCGTGCGTGTGTGCGTGGCCAGGCCGCGCAGTGCGTACGTGGCTGCCCGGTGCGAGGCCCCCCGACCCCCACAGCCACACCCCGGCCCCAAGGAGCTCCGTGGGGTGCTGGAAACGGGGCTGCTCTGCTCAGCGCTGCAGCACCCAAACATCTGTATAACGCGCTTTAGGCGGTTTTGCTAATAGCTGTCGCATACTTGGCTCTTTCTCCAAATTACAGAACACTCGGCTAAATATCTCCTATACTGACGTCCAGCTAAAATTCTGTCGTCAGAGTTTTTCCCTCTCCGTTCAGTGGTGCAGCTGAAAACAGTCCATCTCGAAACACAGCCCGTTTAAAATCCCCGTTAAAAGCTTGCGGCCGGCTTCCCCAGCAGCAGCAAAGGATGGCTACGTGTCCGAGCGCGACAGCTATGCGAGCTCCACCACGACCTCCAGCCGTGGTACGCGATGCGCAGGTGTTCAAAACCAGCTCTTTGCCTGGCAGAAGTTGGAGGGAAGGCTCTCCGCTCCCTACGGCTCCGCAGCACTAAATTCTCCGGTTCTTTTTAGTGGGAGAAGAGCATTAATCTCAATTGTAGGCTATTGATCCGTACATTTTACCACAATCTCTCACATTATCATATATGACAAACTGGACTATTTGAGTTATATTATCAATTTAGAGGGGGGAAAAATGGAAGGTATATTTGATTTAATTCCTGAAACATCTTCAAGCTTCCTCATATTAGAATTCTACATTGTTTGAGCTTTAGAAAAAAAAGGATCTTTCAACGGCCATTAGCAGAGATAAATTCTCTCTCTATTCAATAACTTTGTAATTTAGTTCCTACACTGGAAATTAATAGAGCCCCAACTCCTAAGTATCTAAGGGATTGGTGCTGCCCACACAGACGTCCTTCTGCTCAAATGAACCTTTTACCTACAGTCCCCGTGTACCTTTCCGTCAGGTTCATTTCAATCAGATTCATTTTCTATTAAATTTTAAAGAATAGGATACAAAATCATAGAATTTCTATAGAACTGCAATTTTTCTAAAATGTCTTTTTCATTTACAAGACTATGGGGAAAACCAACTCAATTTGCCAAATTTGCATAAATATTATGTAGCTTTTCCAGGGCTAATCATAACCTAAATCCCCCGCTCTGATTTGTGGTGATGCAGCTGTAATCAAACTTCAAGGGTTTTTTATATCTTACGAAGTACAGCACATCAAACACATGTTTCCTGATACAGGTTTGGGTTTGCCACATATTTCTTTCAAACCCATGTTTCCTAAGAAATTTTCATTCTAACTACACCAATATTTGAAACAAATAGTTAATATTTATCATCCTGCAGAGTTTCTGCTATGAAAACAGAACTTCACCAAAATCTATTTTTATATTTTTCCTCAACGTTGGGGGAAAATTTGTGTAGCAAGAACACTGATATTTTTTAATATGTATCATAAAATATTCTTGAAGTTCAGTATTTGACTGCCCCAAGAATCTCCTCTTAAAACGTTTCTGACCCAGGAAGTTCAAGAATCCCAGAAAGCCACAGAAAAAAAAATAATTAAGCAGTCTGATTTTCTCCACTAAATCCAGATGACATGCTGTCAGCAAGCAATATGCATGGATTTCCTATTTGTAATTATGGATCCAAAGTTAGCGTCTATCCACAACGAAATAACCTTCAAAATCTGCAACGGAACAATATATCAGTTCTTTAATTACAGGAGGCTCGTGAAGCCCATGACTTGTATAAATTCTATTTTTATTTGTGTGGGAGAAATACCCTCCATCGGTGCCACAGACTTCCAGGCTCGTTTTGTGCTACAAGCGCAAGAACAACTGTCTCACTGCAGTCTGCTGCTGCTCTCTGCTGCTTTCCATTGCCGCTAGAGAGGGCAGAGGCGATCTGGAGATGGCCACGTAAAGAAAATAAATGTTTGTTTTCAAGGAAAAGCAGAATGCTGACGCAGAAGAATACTAAAATTATTAGATTTGCCATGCCGTGGAATCTCTCGGGAGTATCGGGGAGTGGTATGGAGAAAATGCTGTACCCCACTGATTGCCTGAAACACAGTTATCGTGATAATTTGCAAGGCCCTCAAAAAGTCAGGAAATAAGTTATTACTCGTTTCCCTCTCTAATTCCCACTGCAAAGGACGTTATCCAACACAAGTCATTTTCTGTCTTTTCACTACCACAGACATCACATAATGAAGTTTTGAGTCCCTCTACCAAAACTCCATAAAAAGAAGAGGGAGGAGAGAGCAAGCTGACTCCCCTGGCCCTATCCTTGAATATTCCTGTTCCAGGACCTGTACCTGGGAGGTTTTCCTTGCCGGTGGTAGAGGGACGCGTGAGCTCGATCTCAGGAGCGAATCAGGCCAACACAGGTGAAAAATGCCGTGCTTAGAACTTACAGGGTCCTCTTTACACAGCGTTTCTTGACGTACATGCTACATGCCGTTTTACAATAACCCTGACAGCGTGCCCGTTGTACGTACTCAGAGGAAAGGAAAGCGGGTAAATTACGCCAATTGCAGTGGGCCGTATCAGGAGTTGCAGTGCACTACAACCAGGATTAGGGCCCAACACTGATTTCCTCAAGCCCGGTGCTCAGACCGTTGGGTAGAAGGAAATGAGGCACTGGGAGGAGGCTGAGGAGAGTCACAGTCCTGCGTTTCCATTACAGCTCCTACTGAGCGTCTCTGGGAAAATTTAACCTCACTACTGCTAGAATTTGCCCAGCTATGACATCGGAATAGCACGCATTTACCACGGAACAGACTACATAGTTAATGTTTGTTAACTACGTGTGCTAAAAGTTACTCAGGGATTTAACTATTACAAATATTTTGGAATACTGCATTACCTGTACTGCTTTATATCACTTGTAATTCAGAAAAGGTATAAAAAACAGACTCAGGAAGCAGAATCTAAATGCCAGTCCTTGGTTCGCTAAATTCAATTTATCACCTCTGCCTCCTCCCTGTACCAGTTTCTAGGTAGGTATTACACGTAACAAAGGATAAGCTCTTCGTTTCCTAGAGAAAATGGCGCCTGATCATTGCTTTAGCAGCATACATTTTCATGTCTTTTTTTTAAAAAGAGATTATTACATAACTTTCTGTTTTGATAAAACAACAGATCATGGTGAAATTCACCTTTTTTTCCTTCCCACATCTTCAGATTGCCAGTGAGTGCAGCAAAGCGAATTCCCTTAGGCGTGTGAAAAAAGTAGGTCAACAGTATCCAGACTTTCTAAACATGTTCTTCTCTAAAATGCATCTCCCAGGAAAGAATCACCCAAGTGTACCGGCTTGATCAATACAGGTATAGATTAAAATCCCCTAAAACCTGCATGAAAACTTGCAGAAGACCCGCTGCGTGCCTTGCGTGCCTTCCCACTGCCCCTTGCAGTCCCTTTGCACGGGCGTGAGCGGGCAGAACCGCTTTGCACGGGCTCTCTGGGAGAAGAGGCAAAGGATTGTTTGCGAACCAAGTGTCAGGAAATGCATCGATCTCACTTTCAGGTCAGCGGGAGCAGAATCTGGCCTCAAAAAGGTCTTTTAAAACTCCTTCTCATAGTGACCTCATCTGGAACTGAAAAAAACCAACAGTAAACTTGATTTGGGCTGAATTATCGTATGTTTAGCTCTTGCTTTAAATTATAAACACGTTTTGAAATAAAGCAGATTACAAGCATGTTTTATAGGCGACGTATGATACACAATTACTGAAAAATTACAACGTAAGCTGTACCAGTTGGACTGAGCAAAAGTGGCTGTGTATCATTAATGATGTGCCTCTGCCCCATCAGACCAGCTTCGGGGCCTGCGTAATTGTTTTTCTGTCAACCTATAAATTCTTGAGTAACAACAAAATTATTGTGATTTTTCTTACTAAATAATTCATATATCACAAAGCAGGTACATAACCAGGCCCATGAATCACCAAGCATGTAACAATCATATCTAATGGTATTTCTTCTTGTAAGAATAAAAATGGGTTGGACTTTGCAGTATTTTATAATCTTGTTCGAACATTTCAAGTGTTCTTTAAAAGTGGTCTATTTTGAAATTTACATTTTAAACTTGAAGGTTTCCTTGATCAGATTTTTTTGTCTGAAGGATGGCTTTTAATCACGTTTTACAGTTTCAATTCTATTAGGATTATTAATATCACTGAAACTAATAAATTGGGTTTATAATGAACTAGAACAGGGCTCATAAACTGTGCTTAAAGTGATGCAATTGCTATTAAAATCACTCTAAGCCATATGTATTCTATCTTACCAAGCAAACAGCAACCATAATGCATCCAAACTGGCTAAATTAGAACACCGAGTACTCCATCATTTCAAACCTTAGCGGCTTCCTCTGTATTTTTCTTAAATGCTGAGCAGATACGTATTTGAGTTTTCTGTAAGACCACCTCGTCACTGAAAACGTTAATCGTCTGGATCATTTCTGTAAGACCACCTCGTCACTGAAAACGTTAATCGTCTGGATCATTTATAACTCGAACTCAGACAAAATCCCGATCTCTTCCAGTCTGCTGCAGAAAGCTCTCGTGCTACACGACATCATTACTTTCTAAATACATATCGCAGTGCATTGACTAGAACATTATGATGTATTAGCATAAATAATTAAGGTTAAACTACACTCATCTGTAATAAATATTTTGTGATACATTAGCCCTCTTTATTTCAGCTGCACTTATTCACTTACTAATTCACAAAGGTCAGTAATTGACATTGAGTGTCCCAATCATTAATGCAAATTTTGATGTTCTACTGCACACATGCTTTATTTAAAAGACTTAAATGCAAACACAGTAATAACATCTTATTCTTTTCTAGAAATCAAAAAAATCTTTAAAATAAACTGGGAATATATTAGTGACAATTTTTATTCTGCATTCCCCTTGCTGTAATGCTGAAGCTGCCACTTTTTCTGAGGTGTTTTTAGGTGAACAATACAGCCCAGGAAAGCCTAACAGGACATCTGCTTCCATAAATATGTATATTTTGGGATGAAATCAAGACAACTCTCAGAATTATTAACTTACTTTTCTGTAGTGAACATGATTAAGGAGTTACAGCAAAAGCCAATTTAAATTACATGGCCAAAGTAATATATGAAGCAAAATCTCCTTTGTTTCAGGCAAAGTTGGTCTAAACCAGAGGCCTAAGGGCATTCAGCTGTTAAGAAATACCTAAGTTTCATTCAGTAATAATGTGCATCAGGGAGACCTAGAATTATGTTTTTCAAAGAGATTTAGACATCAAGGATCTTTTTACTGCTATTAGATTCTCAAAGGGACTATTTAGTCAACTCACACTTTCCTACTTCGTTCTTCTTGCCTATAGAATGACTCCAATAAATTCTGTTTCATCAGAAATTTGACATCTGTCCATGACAAAATGCAGTAACGCTTCTCTTTTGAGTGCTGGAAGAATGAACTCTGGATTCCTGTTCTCCTTTTCCAGGAAGCGTTAGTAATGGAAGCAGTATCAATAGCTTTGAGAATACTTACAGCTGAAGAGCACCAGGCCGAGGCAAGCAGCTTCTTAAAACCGGACGTGTTTTGCTCATTCTCAGTCCCATTCTAGACATCATTCCTACCAAATCCATCCCTCTCCATCCAAACGCCACCCCACCCCTTCTGCTCCACTCCACCGAGGCTGTTTTTGCTAAGGTCTCTTTGCTCAGTACGTTTGTCAGAGAATGAACATTTCCTCCACTCCATTTTCCTGTAGGAGCTCCAGATGTTCCACATCATCGTTCCCCTTTTCTTCCCCAACTTTTTTAATCTCAGCAGTTCAAAAAAAAAAAGAAAAATGAAACAAAAGTAGCCTTTCTCTCTGTCAATGAGTAATTAACCTGCCTTCCTACTCCACCGCTGCAGAGTTGGAACTTTGAGTAAGTAAATCAGCTGATGCCAGCGTACTTTCCCCTAAGAGCTTGGAAAGGACCAACAGTTTGACTGAAATTAAGGCGAAGGTTACTGATGTAGTTATCGTTTTACGGATTTTCAGTATTCATACTGTTCGTTGAGCACAAGTGAGCCTGGCAAGCGTAAGGAAGCACGCCTGGGAGCTCAGACTTGCATACAATCACGGGTACGTCGCTTTGTCAGATAGTTCTGTCGTTAAATTTGGGATACTGCTGCTCTGCTTCGCAGGAGTCTTGAGAAACTGAGATCTGCTCATGCCTGCCAACTTTTGCACGCAGAGTAAGCACAAATATGCAAAAGATCAAAGAAAAAAACCAAAAGATTCTACCTAATGCTGCAACGCGCTCAGAATTACAGTAGGTCAACCCCACAAAGCGAGCTGAGGACGGATCTGACTTCTGCTCCTCCATGGAAGGTCAATTGGCTCCAGGTTTCTCCGAACACTGGAGAAAAGCACTGGGTATCGCTCCAGGGAAAGAAAGGGGATCAAGAAGGGGACACAGCAACTTATTTTTGAGACAATGTGATAGTACTAATCATAAACAATTGGGAACATCAATCCTTACTAGCGTCTAAATCTAGTATTAATTTCCATTGGGAAAAAACATAAGAACTTCAAGTTGAAACTGTGTCCATCTGAAGGTTAGCAAGTAGTAAAAAGGAGTGCTATTATATGTAAAAATGGTATTTAAGTACAATGAGCTGCCTAGAACCTGCTTGCATTACTAGACACTAAACTTCATTAAAACAAACATAAAACCACCCGTGTGTTATCATAATTTGGAGGAGCAGACAATAACAGAAAACGGTGTTTCTTGGGGTACTATCATTAGTGCTACAGAGTCTCTAGTGAAACATTTGTCAAACATACAAAAAGGTATAAAAGTGAAATATAGTAATTAAGGCCCGGGTTTTATCGATTGTGTGGCTTAAGTAATTTTTCACAACAAACCTAAGATTTAATAAGTATAAGTAGTTAAAGATCCTGACTTGGCTGTAGTCATTAGCATGTAATTGAACTGGTAAAAAAGATCAGTTAAACCTATGTTGATTACCACCTTATCTTTGAAAGGCAATTAAGGCCCTCAATCATTGCAACAAGATTTGATTGTGCAGCCTTTATTGGACATTGATCTTTCAGCAAAGCGCAGTTACATTTTCCATTAATTTACAGTAACACAGTTTAACTCGGATACCTGAGACCATTGACCTAGGTAAGATGTAAAGCTAAGCGCTCGTTTAGGTTAAGATGCCCCCAATAGTCATTACTGTTTAAAAAGACCGCTACAAGAAGTAGCTACCTGATCCTCGGGGTTTAGACTAAGGTTTCATTTATCCGAAGTAGCTGTTCAGTGAGGTGAAACAAAGCTCTCTGCCTTCTTCTGTCATCTCTCACTCATTTCAACATCATTCTTGAATACAGTGAAGAGATAATTAAGGCAAGACTTACAAGATAAAGCACACTTTATTTCAAATGGAAACGGGGCAGATCAAATCTGTAAAAAGTTAGAAGGGTCATTTTGTAGTTCAATCATCTATAAAAAAATAGGTGTCAACATTAGTATATGTTGCATATACAACATACACATAGTGTAATACATACAAAAAGGAAGCTGCCCATTAAAACAATTACAATTAATTATTCTGGACCCGAGGAATTAACAAAGCTTGGTTCCCGACAGGTTTGTCCTTCGAAGCACTGGGGTTACAAGACAACCCGAAAGGACCTTACAGGCGATAGACAGCAGCTCGGTGCTACGCAGGCCGGTAACGCATCTTGGAACAGTTAAACTGCCAGCAGCTCACCTTCAAAGCCCACCTCAGGGACGCTCTTTAGTTCAAGCCTTTGGACTTTTCCACAACAGAAGACCTTGCTCTCCTTGTACTGGCTCGTCCCTCTCGGAGCCAACTGCCACAAGGCAAGGGACACGGTGCCGGGGATTAGAAACGTAAAGCAGCAAAGCTTCAGCGGAGAACCACGCGCTGGATGCTCATCCCTGCTTGCCATTCCCACGTTCCCCCGAGCCTTACAGAAATCTTTTAGGCAAGATGGTATGAATCTTCTTGGATCTTCTTGGCCCTCAGCACTTCCATCTTGCATTCAGGCCAAAACGTAAGATAAGTGATAAAAAAAGATACTAAGAAGTAGATGTTTATAGCAAAAAGAGAATGAAAGCCACATGAAGTATTTTACCTTTGGTTGAAGACGAGCAAGTAGGTTTATATTCATACTTGAAATGATTTTTGTCATGATTTAATGACTCGAGCGTTATCCCTTATAAATAGCATATTTTCCCTCTTAAGGGCTGTAACGGCTCACAGACGAGCCATAATGAAATGAAGGAATGATACTATATTTGCACTCTGCCCTCAGACATCTTCTAGTTCATCCTTTAGCATGATCAACTTCATAAGAGCAAGAGGTCTATTGATTTTCATGTAATACAAGAAAATATTACATTTGCTTAATTGTTACACAGTGAGATCATTGAACAAGAAATCAAGTCTCTAATGCTGCAAGCAGCACAGAATCGCAGCAATCAATAGGGTAGTTTGTCAAAGATGTTCTCTAAGGAGACTTGCCCATCACCGTATGGACAAGGAGTCGTGTTGCCTGCATTTATTGAAAAACAGGTAAGCAAAGTCAGCAGTACACATTATCAGAAATCAAACAAGCTGCAGTGAGCGGAGGTGCAACTCCAATGAAGAGCTGTATTTATAGTCTGGTAATTAAAAACCATTTTATCAACCTTGCGTTGAGACTAAACCTTTACAGCAAGTTATTGACAAGATCCGTGGCAATGAATGAGCAGTATTTGACTTTAAACTTATGAGCTCCAGTTATTTAACTTTATCCAATACAGTGAAAACCAGTTCTAGAAAAATGCTAACAGTCATTTTTATTATTAATGAGGCTTCCTATAATACTGGCTCTTCATCTTTGAGACCCACTTGTGTCGAGAATATTCTCCAAAATTAAATAGAACAGTGCAAGCACTTCTCTGATTAAAGCGTTATTTAGTGTTGCTTTTAGAAAAACCACATGTATTGCTTCATTAAGTGGGAAACAGTTCCATTATCTGGAATTAAGTAAAAAAGTATTTAAATGAAATTATACTCTAGTCATAGCTTATAATCATTTATTTAGGAATAGTGATTACTCTCCAAAAACAGTACCTACCCATTTTACATTTGTCTTCCACTTACGAAAATTGGAATAATCAACTTACGTCACCAGACGTGGGATTTGGAATAGACAGCGTTATTTGCTGGCGCTAAAACTAAGCACCAGTAATATGTCCTGTACAGGTGGTTCTGTTGTTCGAACTTACTATCCAATAATTCCATATTTCCACTATCCAAAGAAATCCCTAAAAGCTTTTTCTTTGCCCAGGTTTCCAACTGAATTTAAGTCATTCCATCATTATATGTGCCTGTTACAGCTGTGCTCAGTTACAGCTGGATAAATCAGTTATTTTGCATCAAAAAAATGAGGGTAGTATTCTTATCATCCTCCTGTATTAATTAAAAATATCAGCAATTTGTAAATTAGTGCAGGGGACTAAATCTTCCAGATTACTTAGGTTTTGTTACTTACCTATAAGCAACTAAAAGGAAAAAAAAAAATAATGCCGATATCTGGAGCTCAAGAACTGAAAAAAATACAAGCATAAACCGTATTTTAGATATTTTATTGAAATATCATTTGAAGAAATGTGATACAGCCGTTTTTAACTTTTTGGGGTGGTATTTTTCCAAAGTGTCTTCCAGGCAGTTGGGAATAGCCAGTGCCATGGATTCATTCAAACACACTTGCAGCTGTCACAACTAAGGCACCATGAACCATCTAGTCAGAGTCTAAACCTAAGCAGCTTAATCTGTGCAGAGACATTCTGAAAATGTCCAGCGTATTCACAGTTTCCTCGCCCGCATGCTACACAATTCAGCTCTCTAAGCTGGTATCTCTTTCAATTATCACAAGTTTGTTCGGCAGTGCTCGTCACTGGCTTCCGTAAATTCTAACACCCTCACAAATATTAATTCTCCTCCCAAGGCTTCTACTTTTTCAACTTTACTGACCTCTGCAAAAATAAATCTCTTATGACCAAAAAGTCCACGAAGCTTCCTGAAGACAGCATGGTAAGTAAAAGAATGCACTGTAAAAAACACACAGTTGCCTTCGGTTCTTTTTAGTCAGAGGGAGTAGATATTTGTAGAAGCTGTAACACAGAAACCCACCAAATGACAGGTACTGGAGGGCACGATTTCAGTACATGGCGCCTTCATCTTCTTTATTTAGAAAATAAATAGTAACTGGGCCATGACTCGTATGAACAGTCTCTGTGACACTGACAAAGAACCAGGAGCCAATTCCATATAGTAAAGTTGGGATGCCTAAGAAAAGACAAAAACACGTTACATACAACGACAGCAAGCCAGGAAAATTAAAACCACCTATTAACAGTAAAGAATAATGACTCCACAATGAAATTAGAGGAAAAGCATTCCTGTAAAAGCTGCCTTACTAACATTTTGCCTTTACTGAAATGCTTACAAGCAGCTATCGGTACGTAATACCCTTCTTGTACATCAAGCACACAAGAATTGGGAAGCAGCTTAAGAAAAGCAGCAATACGCAGGAATAGAAAAAGAAAATGGGAGGATAGCAGCATGAAAGAAATGAAACACGGTCATGTATACAGCCTGATTTCTACCAATTTAAAAAAAGAAAGAAAAAAATGCAAACACTAAACCACAAACTCCCTGGATATCTGCTTAGTTTATCGGTTCAGAGTTTGCGTATCAGAGTAGAGATAGGAAGGAAAAGAGGCAGTGACTTCATGGATCACCATGAAGCTGCTCTTGGGAAAATCAGATCAGTAGCCAAGACTACCGACTCCAACAAAACTGGAATGAGTAGAAAGGTGTATTTATAAAAAGTGCTATCATTTTTAGCACTGCCGAGTTACCCATCTGTAACAGCCAACAATATTTTACCTAATATAGGGGAAAAAATGGAGATGGATTTAGGCCCTGAATTCAGTAACGTACAGAAACGCCGAATTTAACGTGTTTAAAGTTACCCAAGCGCTTAAGCTAGATTCTCAGAGAGGAGCTGACTGCTTAATTATGCTTGCCAATCACTTAAATATGAAACATGCAGGGTAGCTGCAAGGAAAACGGGGAAGATAAAAGGTCTGACTATGCAGAGGGAAAAATAAAATCAGGTTTAAAGTTATTATTAAGAAATCAATCTTTGTGATTATATTTTCTCACTGTGTCAGTTGGAAAGATCAAAAAATGAAGACTAGCAGACACGTTTTGTAAAAAGTCACGGAAGACTTGCAAAGTCAACGAGATTTATTTTTTTAAATGAAGTATGAAAACAAGGAACTGATGAAATTAGTTATGCGGCTGTCAGCATTTAAGTAAGTGTGGTATCCGTATACTAAGTTTTGAATAATAATGTATTTCAAAACTTATCTATATCCATTTTTGTATTAATAAGGTACTGATAGAGCATTTTTATTTATAAGCATTTATATTACAGCAGCAGTGCAGGATCAAGCATGGTCCGAGTCCTCCGCTACATTAGACGCTGCCTGTATGTAAGATGCCAAGAATTAGCCCCGGCACTTTCCAGGAAACAAACTGTTTTGCTTCACCGAGCGCTCGTGTATTTGCTCAGAGGACAGAATTTCATCCACGGTAGCGGAACGCGGGTTTTTAGACGGAAAACGATCCGTACCAACTGACGGCAGCCGTTTAAATCACAACCGCTCGCGCCTTTGCTTCAAGGCGGTTTGATTTTTCACCCTCGCAACCGGACAGCGAAACAGGAGCCCGGCGAGACCCCCGAGGGCACCGATGCCCAGCCCCGCGCTCACGCGGCCGCTGAGGGCACGGGCGTTCTGTGACCCGCGCTTCCCCGCGCCGCCTGCTCCGAGCCGCCGGGGGCGGGGGACGAGGCGCCCCAAGCGGATTCACCCACCTCAGGGGGAGCGGAGCGGTGAAGCGAGGAGCGGCGAGGCGCTGCCCGCAGCGCCCAGCAGGTCCCCGCTCAGAGCCCGCGCCCCGACTCCACGGGACACGGGTCCCGCTTTTGCCTCACCCCGCCGCGTCCCCCTTCCCGCGGCCGTCCCTCCTGCGAGGGGCGCAGCCCGCCCGCCTCAACCGCCTCGCTCCACCCGCCGGCTGCAGGAGGACGGCGAGAGCCGAGGGGGAGCGCCTCTCCGCCCGCCTCACAGCCGGCGAGGGAAGCGGCGGAGCCGGCCCGGGACACGACTCACCGGCGTTGAGGACCTTGAGGGCGGTGAAGGCGGCGTTCTGCAGCGCCAGGTCCTGCGGGGCGGCGCGGGAGCAGTGGTACTTGATGAAGGGGAAGCAGCCGGTGCGCAGGATGTGGTAGTTGGCGCCGTTCACCCGCCAGTTGAAGTGGGAGAGGCCGAACTGGTCGTTGCGCACGGCGCTGTACTTGACGCAGTACGAGGTCCAGTGGGGCAGGCCGCGCTGCCGCAGGTGCTGGCTCAGCACCTCCGAGGCGGCGGGACGGGGGGACGCCGCTGCCCCCCGCCACAGCAGCAGCCCCACGGCCGCCTCGTGCAGCCGCCTCAGCGCCCGCATCCCGTGGGGCCGCCCCCCGCACCCACCCGCGCCAACGGCTCCGGCCGCCGCGCCTGCGCCACCTCGGCGCGTGCGCCGGCCGCGCGCGGCGGCCCGCCGGCGGGCGGGAAGAGGCGGCGGCGGCGGCTGAGGGGACGCGGTTGAGGGGACACGGCGGTGGCCCTGGGCGGGGGCTGGGGCTCTGTGGTGGGCCTCGCCCGCGGAAGCGGCGGGGCTGGTCCTCGTCTGTGGGTGCGAGGGAGAGCGGGGCAGCCTGGGGTGTGCGGCTCCCCGAGGGGAGAGGCGGGGAGGGGACGCGCAGGGGGGGACGCGCGGAAGCCCGCGCCGCAGCCCTCCGCGCTGAGGTGAGGCGGGCGCCGTCCGAGGCGGCCGGGGCAGCCCCGCGGAGCGAGAGATGGGCCGGGGGCGCGCGGTAACGCTCGTCCTGGCGAGTGAGAACATGGCAAAGGGTCGGGCAGTTCCAGTTTTAGAGGTGGTTTTGTTGCTGAGGGGAGCGCCCGGCGCGTTGCTGGCGCGTCTCGGCTGCAGCGTCAACCGGCTTAACGTGCGCTCAGGAGAAAATGTATTAAGCTGCGTTGATTTTACTCGGTAAAATTCGACAGTGTTAGCAGGTTAAAAACAGTTCTTTAAAAGTGTTAGACCTCTTCAAAGAGAAATATTTTAAAATCATAGCCAATATTCCATGATACAGTTTTTCTAAATAAAACCTAAGGTTTTGAACCATTAAACATTCTATTTGAGAAAAAGACGACTGTACAGAAGAGTAAACTGAGAAATGGGAACAGATTTTTCCTTTTAATAATTGCAAGCAATATCTCAAACTCAGCAATCTTAAACCATTGAGCTATGTAGTATGAATGTGCTAATTAATCAATTACTACCCACCAATGTACCCTGTTTATTTACTGTAATGTACTACATGTGTGTAGGACCAGTAATTATTAATCATCGTCGGTAACAAATTTGACTCAAGTTCACCTTCCTATAATTAATAGAGCATATAGTTAGCTTTAATATCCTTCTTAGTGGCAACAATGACTGGGGATAGAAAAGAAGTTGGGATCTGATGCTGTGGCTCACTATGGCAAAGGGCTGAACTAATGTATTACACCTTAAGGGTGATACTCTGCTGTTAGTTTTCATGGTCAGAATTACCTCCTATGAAGCTATTGCCTATAAAGTGGACATGCGACAGTTACTTTGATTTTTAAAAGTATTTATTTCAAGGTAACTTGCTGTTAACTTTGTGTTGCTCGTATTGCTAAAGTGCAAGAAGAAGGGAAAAATCCTTTAGCCTCTGGTTGAACCTCGCGCGGGTTAAGAGGATGTAGGTGCGCCTCTACTTGCGCAACGTACTACCAATGGAATGAGGCGGCGTCTGTATTTACAAATGCATAGCAAAGCATTCCGTACTTCAAAAGTACGCAAGAATCATGACCAAACATCCTAAAGGTGAGGTTGGAAGTATTACGAAGGATTCTTCCAAATGTCTTCTGTGAATAACGTTTGGTTGCACAGTTCAGGTCTCTGTGTTCATGGGATTCTGGGGTAGTCTGATCATTTTTACATCAAAACGGTCTCCTGAAACACACATCTCTGCGGTGAAGCTAAAAACCAGTCTGGCCTTTCTTCAGTCGAGGTGATAGATTAAATGACACGCATGAAGGCTGTCGGTGGTTGTAGTTCCTAATCTTTAGTGCCTGATTGCTGTAACAAAATCTGTAGTCTAAAGTGAAATACGGAGGATCGCTGTGCCGTAAGAGGGAGTACCTCACATGTGTGATAGGTGATGTGTTAAACGGGAGGCGATGTTAGGTAATCACTGTGAAAGGTTGAGGACTGGGTTAGTCTTAAAGTTCCAGGGATTTGTTACCTTAGCCTAGGTGGAAGGTGGTAAGTTCTCCTGGACTGTCCGTTCGAATGAGGTATGGGAGATCTGTCGGGAAGAGGGTGGGGCGAGCACTTTATTTCAGAAGACATCTGCCAGTGGTTGTGCTGGTGAGCTGCTTTTTCGCTCTGTGCTCAGAGTTGTCATTCTAAATGTGGAAGCTTGGGCTGAATGCCCCCCCCTTTTTTTTTTTTTTTTCAGGACTTCAAACCCAACTATCTGAAAAGGGCGAGCCAGTTTCCAGTATTGGCTCCAGGTAACGTTCTCTCAGGAGAACGACCTGAAATGGAGAGACAGTATGTCAATTCTTGCAAAAACAAAACCCGTGAAGCGCTGTCAGCTGAACGCACCTCTTCGTTTGCAGCTCCGGCCCATCAGGAGCACAAAACCTTTATTTTAATTGTCTGCACCTTCTGCGGTTGCTGCCAAGCCCCGCTGCCCCTCATCTCCTTCCAGGAGCATTCCGCCACACCTTGCAGCTGGGGAGCCAGCTCGGGCTTTTGCTGTCGTTAGCTGCAGCGTGCTTTGGCAATTTCTGATGAGCAGCCACCCGGGCCACCTTTTATCTTTTCATTCGTGCTTCCTCTGTTTCCTTCCCAGTCTAGATCACGTTCTGAGATTGAAGCTACACTTCAAGAACTCTATTATTCCTTTAGTGAGTGGGAATAAATAGTCCAGTTGTGCGAACAGGAGAATCATGACTATATTTCTGACCTTTTTTGTTTTTTTTACAGATTATAATTTCATTTTAGATCTGTTGTATTGCTAAAAAAATACATTTTTGGCACCAGCAGCATGGGAGTTGAACGTGAGAGACTGTAAAGCAGTTTCAATCCTTCCATCAGCTCGACGCTCAGAAGTGTTAATAGTAATTAAAAACTTTTTTTCCTCAAAATACATTTCACACTTTGCACATACTGAGAAATCTCTCTCACCATGGGAACTTTCAGGTCACTTGTTTCCTGCAAAAACAGGTACAGTTTTCTTTTGTCAGAGCAGAACAAAGACATGAGGAAGTGCAGGTTTCGTTTACTCTTAGGACACTGCAGTCTATTAAGTGCCAGTGAACTAATGAGCCTCTCAGACCTTATGTTGTTCTGGCTTGGATAGAGGCTTAATTTTCTTTAACCCTTAAGAAACTGGCTCGCTCCGAGGCTGGTACCGCTGTGCTCTCCCAGGCCTCCGTCTCCCCCAGGATGTTGCTTCTGACCCAGCCGGGACGTGTGACATAGCTTGGGGGTGAAGCTGGGGCGAAATCCGCAGAGAGCCGCTCAGCAGCAGAGCGGGAGAGCGTGCATTACAAACGCGGCGAGGAAGAAGTCAGAGCAGCGCACTGTGCCGCAGCCCCTCAAAGTAGAACGGAGAACAAATACACCTTATCCTGTTGGAAGAACTAATAAGTATTTTTGTGTGCTTTTTGGCATCTTATTTCTTGGCAAGTGAGAGATCGTCGTTGTACCTACCCCAGCCAAACCCACCTCTGTTACTTTCATTTCTAGCCGTAAAGAATAAAGACTTGCAGGAAGTTAATTCATTGGCTAAACTTCACGTTATTCATTGGCTAAACTTCACGTTATTCATTAGCTAAACTTCACGTTATTCATTGGCTAAACGTCATGTTAGAAAAACCTGTGTGGGCTCTGGTATATCCAAAACCAAGACCATATTGAGATTACATGTAAGAGAAGAACAAAACCAACCAAACGACGATTAAACAAAAATACTCGTTTAGATTTTTATTTGAAACAGGGATCAGCATTTATGCGAACGTTCTCATCTGCAATTAATTACTTCCGTGACCAAAGTGGAAGAGAAAAAGGCTAACAGAAGAGACAATGTATGAAGCTAACGGGTCAAAGACTCGGGCATCGGAAAAACTGGGTGCTGATCTGTGGCAACTGCTTGGTCACATTCATTATTTGTCTTCAAAACTGGTTTTGCCTGAGCTTTTTGGGAAGTAATCTCCAAGAGACTTGGCGCGCTTGGGACAATAGTATCCAGCCGAGGGAGAAGGTGCGCTCTTCTACAGGAAAATTGAGAATGTGTTGTCTGTTGGGATGTTGGAGACTGGATGGATCATTTTACAAATGCAACTGTTGTCCTTTAACGTAACAGTGCCCGGCAATTGTGACCAAAGAAGTCACCCGTATCTGAAATACAGAATCTATCTGATGGACGGGTAGATCCGCAAAAGTCACGGTATACTGGGAATCAGAGCATAACGCTCGTGGTTCTCTCAGAAGCTATTGTGGAACTAGTGCTACTACTGTTGGTTTTGATAATTTGGAAATGAACATAAAACAACCGCTGCAAAAATTTGTAGATAACAAAAGAAATAGGGGAATGATAACAATACGGACAACTGGTTCTGAAGAGGAATCTGGGTTGCTGGGCTTACTGGTGGCACTGATGTATATATTTGTTTACAGGCAGAAGAACCCTACTCTCCCGTAGCACCTGCTTTCCTGCCAGAAGCCTGTGTTTTAGAAGACAATAGGTCTGAAGGGGAATTTAGGGCTACAGGAGACTCTTCAATAGAGTATGAGCTCCGCGTCTGATTTAGTGACAAAGGCAGCGTGATCCCTCTGTGTGTTCTATTAATAAGATTTTAAAACAGTTATGTACTTCATGAGTGACAGTATGAACATCGGGGCATTTATTGTGATCCTCTGCTTTTCAACAGTTTATTTTTGTGCAAGAAGGGATGTTCTTCTAAACGCCGCCCTCAGAAATCACGGAAATGCACCGTTTCAGTTAATATTACTTCACATGCCGAGGCAGAAGGAAAACCAAACCTGTTCTTACAGATGAGAAAGCGTTTCCAGCAGCATAAAGAAGGCGGCACTAAAACATTTCCCGTTAACTATTCTTTCAGAGCATCTGCTTTCGAAGGTTGCTGCTCTTCCAATTTCAGTTTGTTTTCTGCTGTAATTCCTAGAATTGCTTCAATATCTTGAATTGCCATCTGTAACGGATTCAGGGAATACAAGTTATTTAATGGGCATTATAATGAAATCTAGCAGCCAAGACGCACAGCTGGCAGTACTTGCCTTGAAAAGGTAACCAGTGTTACGCAGGACACGACGCACCGGTTAAATTTACTGTTACTTTGGGGATAGTTGGGGGAATTATTAGTGAATATATACAAATTTCAGGTAAATAAAAAACACAATTTGTTGCAATTTGCACGTCTAATTAACTAACAGTTGTTCTATTTCACATATGTAAATCATTGTTAACTCACTACGAAGAAGAGTCCCCTTTCATATTTTGCTTCAGTGGTTGCTTTTCACTCCCTCATACTGAAAAACGGGGGTTGGTTTGTTTATTGTGTAACACACTGAAATTTAATTCTATCATCTTCTCTAAAACTGTCATTTCACACTCTGCTGGTCAGAGGAAAATAGAGTTAATGCCAGAAAGAATCTGGTATCAATTATGTTATGTGATTTAAGATACGGCTCTGTAACACGGTGCTCCCCTTCACCTTTCTACAAACGCTTACAGACAGGATCTTAGAAACTCGTTATAAAGTTAAAGGTGGTAGAGTTTAGCAAAAGAACTCCCTCCGGAAAGTAGAGCTATTCTCCGGCGTCAGAAAGCAGCATTGTCACAAGTGCTTGCTCAGGGCGCGGGGTTGGACTCATTACTGCTTTCCCGTCTCCTTTTGCCAGCAAGGTCGTCGCAGAGGAGCTTCCCAGCAAAGGTGGGCCTTCCTGGGGGACCCCCCGCGCTTTGTCCTGCCTCCCCCTGCACCGCCCCAGCGCGGCCTCCGGCACCCGGGGACGGGCGCTGCGGGCGGACCCGCAGAGCGGAGGGAATCGGGAACAAAATTGACTTGGGAAATTGATGGCGGGGTGAAAGATGGGAACTAACAGATTAAGCACTCGGTGGCTGCCTGCTTAACAGAAAGCAGTGTTGATAATCTAAGGAGCTATTACAAACGGAGAAGTTTGTTGCTAATTTAAGATTCCTACCTTGATGGTGTTCCTCTAAAATAAAAGGGACGATTGCGGCAGAACTGCGGCAGTGCCAGTAGCTCCTTTCCTTCGTACAACGGACAGTCGGGAGCATTGCGTTACAAATAATTTCAGGCTAAAGTATGTCTCTTTTCAAAGAAAAAGTTTCAAACTTAAATTTAACTAACAGGTTCCTTGGGAGACTTACTATATTGACCTAGACACTGTAAAATACGCACCGCTAACAATAAAAAAGGAATGGTTTAGCACTTGTTTATGATACAGCATGAGGTATTTTCAGCCCTTGTACAGAAATTAACCAGGATCGTTAGTTAATTAACACCTCACCTTAAAATTGGTCTCGCCTTGCATATTAGGTGCTGATATTTCTTGATGGATGATGAAGAGATTGCGAGCAAAGGTCATGAGGACCCCCTGGAGATCCTCTCCGATTGTTCTGTTAATGATATCCAAACAAATGAGTTTACCAATGATTCCCTTCACATGCTTAAAAACAATCGCCCTCTCATTTGTGCCTGTCTGGTGATGGAATTTAATGAGTATTTTCAATCTCACAAGGTGGCAATCTTCAGGGAGATATGAAAGATGAGGCTCCATTTTAACTTGTCAACAGAAAGGATTTGTGCAATAAATAATTTTTATTAATCAACTTAGCAGAAGTAAGCAGGGAGGTTTCAGCTCCTCCAAGCAAATGGCTGCTGCCGAGTTAGGGCTGAGAGAGTAAAACGCTTTGAACACCTACACCGGTTCGGAAGAGCTGTTGCTTCCGCCTACAATTTGCAAAAGACAGGTGAAAGAGAGGTTTCAGCAGTATCTGTGCTTCTAGGTTTTGAGGCTTTGGTTTCTCTGGTACGTACAGGCTCTCACTATACACGATCTCGTGGAACAGGATATTACGCTGGGAAGAATGTGCCTCATTTACTGACTGGGACTGGCAACAGATCTCCGGTGTGGTAAAATGGATGGTAACTCACATAGACGTTTCAGGCATTTCAGTGATTTTATAAGCTCAAACTGTTATATTCTTGAAAATATTTCCAAATTAAGATAGTGAAATTGCATTGAAAACCTGATGGAAGACAAATCTGGGACCAGAATGTATGGCAAATACGTTTGAGAGTATTCTGGTAATACGTTAATAACTGCCAATTCCAGCCGATGACCCAAGAGGTGGTGTACGTTTCTTACCGGGGGAGCACCTACTGATGTATTGTTCCAAAGGAGTTGGCAAGAACGTAGGTAGGATGGAGTATCTCTAACGTAAGGGCTCCGTTTTCCAAGGTACGTGGCTGCCGAAGTGAAGTCACACTGATGGGGACAAGCCAGTCCAGCAGTTCACTGGCGCTCATGCTCAGCGTACGCCCCTCCAAGGGCCGGGTCTCTCCGAGCCGCGCAGGAGGGGGACCCCGTGAAGGACAGCTGTGCGGAGCTGAAAGGCTCCTGGAGAGGTGGGGAGGTGCCGGGGCAGTGCAGAAGGGGGTCAGGACGGAGGAGGACCTCACAGCGGGGGTCAGGGAGGGAACGAGCTCCCCTTCCGGCATCAGTGGGCTGCTAGGAGAGTTTTGTGGCTTATGGGACGCTTGCAGATGCCTAAATCCCTGTTAAATGGCTCCTGTCCATATTTTACAGGTTCTTGTTTAGTGATTTTCTTTCAAATTTCTCTCACGGCTCGGTCATGTAAGCTGCCTGCGCTGTGATGCGGGTGAGTGCGGTGTAGCGCAGGAATACCTGAGCTTTAAACAAATCCGACTCACTTGGGTACGGCCAGGAGCCCCATCCACAGGTAGCTCGGTGCAGGCTGCGAGAATCACAGCCCTGGAAAGGATCCGCAGGATTCATTCAGTGCATTCCCTGTGCTAGGGCAGGATCAGTGCCACTCGCCTCATCCTGATGGAGGTTTCTCTACTCCGCTACTAAACACTGCCAAGGACAACGGCACCGAACCATCTAATTAGTTCTTCCCTCACTATCAGAATATTTTGCTTATGCTAAATGTGAATCTTTCCTGCTGCAAGTGAAGTTTATTTCTTCTTGTGCTGCTACCAAAGACGTGGAAATCAGGTTTTTCCTTCCTGCAGAGGCTTTGTGTGTGCTTGAAGGTTGTTAGCAGCTCTCGCTTCTGCCTCCCTTGGAAGCCACGCTTCCCAGCCCTCTAAACATTTTCATTGCCTCCCTCTGAGTAGAATGGAAGGGTCGCTTCCAGTGTCTCCCAGGTTATATTGTTTACCCTTTTCCATAAGATCGTGCCGTCGTGACTTGGCAGCCCGTTCGTAAGCCGCCGTAACTCGCAGAGCCTTTCCTGCAAAGCTACTTGTTCCTCGTATTCCTCACTCCTACCTAAGTATAATTTCTTGCACCTGGAGCCAATTGAACCTAATTCTGTTTTTCACATTGTTTCTTCAATTTGTTGAGATCATTTTGAATTCTATTCCTGCCCTCCAAAATACTTGCAGTCACATCCAGCACTCGAGGAAGCTCTTTTCTTACCCAGGTCATTAATAAAATGGCTCTGGCATCAAAGGAGAACAGAACAGCCTGAGAACAGACTCAGCCCCTCACTCATTATTTCCTATTTTGGCAGCAAACTTTACGTAAATGCTCTCCAAGGAGAGGTTTTCAATCAGTGCGTAGTAGATCTGTGCAGATGTTGCGTTCTTAGACTTCTTAGGAGAGGTTCATATGGCTAAAGAACTACTAAACTATCAGCTCCGCGGTTGCCTGACTGCCGTCCATCACTTTGTGAAGAACAATGTGAAAAGGCATTAAACCTCAACCTTTTTTGCATCGCGTGTAGTTAGGTTTTTAGTAACGACGCCTGTCAAAGCAAGCCCGTGCTAATCCGTGCGCTCGCGCAGCTAGATTGCTGTCGACGGCGAGTCAGCTCCTGTAAAGCTCGTTGCAGGACGTCTTTAGGCTGCAGCGCAGTCGGGCTTTGATCTAAGCTGATTCCTGGCCTTTTTTTATTACCAAAATGCTTAAAGCCTCCCTAAAACTTTTCAAAAGGCCAATTTTAGGGGAAGTCATTATACTTTTCTGAACTGTAGGTGAGAGTGAACTCGAGTGCGGGGTGTTCGGATCGTTCACGTCCTTCGTGACCTTTGTCGGAGCCCAAACCAGCACGCGCTGCCGTGCCTGCTCTTGGATCGAGCGTGTTCCCAGCTTATCAGACTGCGGAACTGACGGCGTATACTTACATCATTCCCAGTCTGTATCGCCTCTGATCTTCGTACAATATAAAAACTGTTCCCTGTTTTTCCTGTTAAATAAAAAGACAAAGTTGCTTCAATTATTCCTAAAATAGCGATCATTATAATAAATGTATTAAACACGGAGAGTAAGTACGTAACTGTATCTAAGAAAGGCTGGGTTTGAATTGGGCGTAATGGATTGGTGCTCGGTGTCAGTACGTTATTGCTGTAACTAACCGTAGGGAATACAATACGTTAACTGGATGTACCTAGAACACATACACAGAGTCTATTTGATAGCAGGTATTTTTGTTCCAAAGGAGGAAGAGACGGTCATAAGTGTTTTAAAAATCATCTCCTTACACAGTTATTTTTATTACGAGATGGGTTAACCCTAAAGCCTTACACACGCTTAAATGGAAAGACAGTGAAAACAGGCTTAGGTTTTCCTGTCCTTCAGGTCTATACTTCGCTTTAGATAGACACGGGACATGAACCTTCATTAACCTTCTGCTCTGGTTCATCACGGGCCTGATGCTGGCGGCAGTTTGGTCAGCACCAAAACGCAGGGTCTGATTTTTAGATTTGCTCAGCCACAGCTCCCGGGTCTCACTGAGCCTCAGGAGTCGGTGCCACCCCTGGGGAGGGTTCATACCGAGAAAACATGCACAACTCTGCGTTTCCCACTGACGCCCTGTGCCCTACATCTGAAATCTCTGCCTGCTGTTCTGTCCGGTGTAACGTCTTCTAAACTCTTCTGCATTGCATTCTTTTACAGTTTTGTTCCTAGCCCTTAAGCGCTTCCTTTCCTTGCAAAAACTGCATTTTCATTTCGTCGTTCCGCCCCCTGTTCCCCGTTACCACCCGGGCTCGTGGCCTCTGGAGGTGCATCTTCTCTTACGGGTGGGCGGGTGTGTGAAAGGGCCGTCCGATGGCCGAGCGCTCCCCTGAAGACTCGGTGCTAGCGCGGCCCTAAGCCGGCGCGGCGCCCGGCCGGCAGCCGTAAGCCGTTTTGCCCACAGAGCCGTGCAAGCAAACCCGCCGGGACAGCATTTCTGCGAGGTCTCCGAGAGAGACACCGGCTCACTCCCTGTTCTGTAACATAAACGCGTTGTAGTCCTCTTCGTCCTTCACTGCTCCCAGTCTTAAGCCAAATCAGACAGATATTTCAGTATCTATCCTTCTTCCAGACTCGTGCCCCAGCTAAAGAAACCTGACAGGTAAGTGCTATAACATTAGACCAATCTTTACAGGAACTACTGAAGACCTGAGTTCATTAATTAGCGTCATGAAAACAATTTAAAATAAAATCCATTCTGCTTTATACCAAGCCCTCTTCAACACGACCACAGAGCAACGCCTTGCTGCGTTTTTAACAGAACCCTTAAACATTATGTTATGCTAAACAGAGCTTTACATTGTGCTAAGTGGTTTCACCATATTAGAATTTACATACAAAAATTGCGCAGAGTGAAGATCACGTTTTCTAATCTTTCCCATTCATACCTGGAGGTCAAATCCAACACCGTGAGCTTTACACGTCTGGAGGAGCACGTTGTAGTAGATCACTGAAAGGCTGGAGTGCCTCAGTTGACTGCTTGCTACTGCACACCGGTGGCTGATGGGAGAAGGCTAGAGAAAACAACACGGATTCTTTATTTTCCTACCGGTTTATATCACAAACCAACCGTTTACTATTTAAATGGCTTGTTCTCAGCGAACTCCTGTAAGCGTGGAGTAAGACTCCACTTGTAGGAATTCCTGTTCGTCACAATGTCTGTTGAACATGGACATTTCCATGCAGCAAAATTAAATCCTCACCTCACACTCTACGTAAAACCTTATATTGTAGATTAGCTCTACAGAATCACTCTTTATCAACCACATTTTGATATTTTCACGGCTTCCTTGGTAACTGAGCCCTTTGAAATCATTCTGAGTGATCCCCTAAATCCATCCTGCCCGGTGGTGCCATACGTTGTTCTCGAGTCAGCTCTTGGTCGCAGAAATCCCAAAGCGGCCCATCAGTAGTTTTTGAGACGGGGCTTCTCCAAGACCGAGCGTTCTGCTGCAGCATTAGCGTGCGTAATTTTTGCAGCACGTCTTTGAGGCGGCTCGGCCCAGTGACTCCAAGGAGCTGTGCAGCTGATACCAGTGGAGTTCGTACTATGGCTAAAACTCAGTGCTGCATTTGAGTTTAAACTCCTGCCAGTGCCCGGGACAAAGGAGCGGAGCTGTTGCCTTGAGTGGAACTGAACAGAGACGTTCCCCGAACCCGAGGCTTTCCCGTGGTGTTATTTTTAATACTGGGCTGTTCATGCAGTGGGGATACTGCACCTTGAAGCGTGTAATTTACAGTACTTTTTTTCTAAAATGATATTTGTTTTGACATTGACTCATTTAAGTTGACATAGTTGAAATCCTTACATAATACATCTCTGCCTGAAAATTAATCATGTTTATAATATTCTGAGAATTAATAACACCCATTGCTCAAGTCATTAACTTAAAAAAGGAGCTTCCAAAATCTGTTCTCTGCAGTAGGGGACCACAAATAAATGAATGCTTGATAAAATAATCCAAGTAGCAGTTTAACAAGCGTAAACTTGAATGTGGCTGCAATAACACAGAACTATTGTTTAAGGGTTGGCATCAGGTTGATGAGGTGCTTATTTCAGCTACAAAGCATGCATACACATGCATAATGAACTGCAGCATGAATTATTAATGTCTTGCTTATTTAGCCTCATCTGTCTAGAAGATAATGTATCCTAACTATAATGAGTGATTGGTTTTGTACATAATTACAGTAGCAGCAGTATCTAGGAAATTTGTTCTTTCAAAGAAGGATTTCTAAAAATAAAATCATCACACAAACTCAGTTGCTGCTCCATTTTATCAAAATCAAACCTACCAGGACTGAGAATATATAATAAATTAAAAGGGACAGAATCATTATTAACATCATAATTTTACACAAAGTGTTTTACTTAATCATTCATTACAGATCATGTGCTGTAAAAGCATTTGTCTCTTGGTTGGTTTGTTTCTTTTTCTAAAGAGATCTTCCGGAGAGAGTGCATTTTTGTAGTTAACTCTTAAGGAGATAAAACCCTCAGAAATAAAGAAAGAAGAAAAATAAAGGATATAGCGACAATTTATGTTAATTCCGACAGAATTTTAATTAAAAAAGTTGCTACTTGATTACTTTTCATTTCTAAAACTTGTACTACTGGGACTAATCATATCTAATTTACTTCTCTCCAACTAAAAGTGGTTGCTTGACAAGCACAATAGATCAAGGGCTCATTAACCTCTAAATTAGAGCTCCCTGACATTTTTGGAATGGTGCTGCCTTGCTCCTCTGTGCACGAAAAAAGGGAGTTGTGACGCTTCTGTCAAAAGGTGTGAAACGGCATCTGGTGCGTATCTGTGGGTGTGTAGGTACGTACACTTACACATGCCTTGCTTGTGCTCTGACTTTTCTAAAGGCTTTTCTTCCCTTTTTAGAGGGACAGTCTCGGTTCAGAGCTCTATTAAATCCTGCACCACGATTGATCTAATATAACAAATCAGCATAACAAGCAAGTCATACGTTTACCATGTGAGAGTGTGTTTATAAGGATGCCAAAGCGATCCACAAACATCATCTTACTAACATCACGTCCCTGGGAGGCACTATTACGGACACAAGCTTAAGAGTTTCCAGAGAGACTACAGGTGAGATCCACAAGAAGCACGTGCCACAGCACTCATCATTTCAGTACCTAAACCTACACTCCTGAGCCCCTCGGCTTCGTGTGTGGCACCCACGGAGAGCTGAGCACATGCGAATTCACGGTGTGTGACACCGAGTGCGGATGAACCTGACCTGGCAATAGAAAACAGAAGGATCGAGCGTGGGTCTTCAGGGATCAGCTTGGTGTTGCAAACAAGTGCTTCACTGGGGAAGGGGCTGGAGCACAAGTGCTGTGAGGAGCGGCTGAGGGACCTGGGGGGGTTTGGCCTGGAGAAAAGGAGGCTGAGGGGAGACCTTCTCGCTCTCTGCAACTCCCTGAAAGGAGGTTGGAGCCAGGGGGGGTCGGTCTCTTCTCCCAAGGAACAGGTGACAGGACAAGAGGAAACGGCCCCAAGTTGCGCCAGGGGAGGTTTAGGTTGGATCTTGGGAACCATTTCTTCCCCGAAAGGGCTGTCAGGCCCTGGCACAGGCTGCCCAGGGCAGTGGGGGAGTCCCCATCCCTGGGGGGATTGAAAAGCCGTGTAGATGTGGTGCTTGGGGACGTGGGTTAGTGGTGGCCTTGGCAGTGCTGGGTTAGTGGTTGGACTCGATGATCTTGGAGGTCTCTTCCAACCAAAACGATTCTGTGATTCTATGATTCTCCCCCTTGGGCTTTGTAACGCTGGTCCAGAGAGAGCAAGCAGGAGGGAGGATGACTGCGTGTTCCTGCACAGGGCACTCGCCTCGGTTAGGGTGCTAGGAGTCCTTCTTCATGTTCAAATGACTGTGTCCATAATTAATGCTGAGTATTAATGCTGAATATTAATGCTGAACAGTTCGATGGATGCAGAACTGAGTAAAGGTTCTGAGAACCAAGATTTGGGTTTAACTCACGTGAGAGCTGGGAGGGATTTACGTGTCCAGATCCTTCTGCAGATGTAGCCCTGATTGTTTTACCCCCAGTTTTGTGCATGAAAGTACAAAGCTGGGGTGGAAGTTCTGTGCTCCAACTTCTGATCCCAAATCAGAGCTCCTGAGCTGAAGGCTCAGATTTCTTCTGAAGCTACTCCTATGGTCAGGGCAGTGCTTTCATCTCCTTCCTTTCTCTTGCAACATATAAATTACCACATTTTTTACAACTTGAAAGATACCTAGAGCATTTAGAAGTTAGTTACTGCCACAAATCAATATTACTGAGTACAAAGGATGAATAATCAGGTGCCCGTAAGCATCCAGAACCTTTTCTTTCTTTTCTAACGTGATGGTATCCCATTTACTTTATTAACCTTGGAAAATCTAAAAGTAGCAGTGTAACATCTGAAAGGAGCAGATTCAGCTCCTCTAGAACAGTGATGTAGGACAGATTTTAACTTTTCAGTAGTCTCCATTAATAATTTTATTTTTAAACAAATCACTGCTTACAGTTTTTGTCTCCTCATGCTGCATACGTTGGCTTTTCATTTTATTTGAACCAAGAGACACTTCAAAGCGGCTAGAGCGCCAATCCAGATTTCCATCTGTCACGTACAACATGACCTGCGTCAAGGCCAGCTGGTCACTATAGCAAAGGTCAAGGTCTGTTGCCCATACCTAATCAAAACACAAACAGGTGCATCAAAATTAAAAAAGAGCGAGACGGAGAAGGGTGAAACTCAGCAATGGTGCAAAGGAACGTCTCTGCCGTTATTTTCGTGCATGTTGGTACGCGCATTTCTGGTTTCCTCGTGCTGGTGCATCACTGGCAGCGATAAACCACTTCCAAAGGGCAACTTCAAAAATAGCTTCTGAGAGAAAACCGAAAGGCTAAGGACAAAACGGCTACCTGCACTGCCAAGGTCTGAGCAACAATTAGAAGAAGGAGAGAGATGAGCTCAACAGCTGGAAAGCCTGTATCTCGTTAAATAGGTAATTATCTAAATACTAAATACCACACCTGGATTTTTCAGCTGACCGATAATTAAGGTTAAATAAAGGCCACCTTGAGTTACAAATAGGTATTTTGAGATGGAAAAAGGGAAGTTCCACAAGGCAAAGCTAAACTGAGTAAAAGGAGCGGGGAGGTGTGAAATCTGTGTGTGAGAATGTGTTGGTTGTCCCAGGGGCTGAGCAAAGCCCGTTCCCATTGCAGTACATGGCCTCATCAACCAGCGGATACTTCGGCATGCAGAAAACCACGCGGCTTGTGGCATGGTTCTGCTTCCGCCGCTGTTTCGTGGTGCTAATTCAGATTTACACTCACAGAACTGCACAAGAAATCGTACGGTGAGATCGCAGGGCTGCCAGCGGAACGCGTCCCACGAGCCCGGGGCCTTGGCAAGCTGAGCTGTCGCAGGTATCTGCCCCCAGCACAAACGTGGCACGAGCGCTCACTCGGCGATGGAACGCGTGAAGAAGCGTCCTGTGATGTAGGAAAATACTGTTTATTATTTTACAGCCAGGGAACTCCGAGCAACCTGATCTAGTTGAAGACCCCCCTGCAGTGCTGCATCCAGCTCTGGGGCCTCAGCACAAGAAGGACACAGACCTGCTGGAGCGGGGCCAGAGGAGGCCACGGAGATAATCCGAGGGCTGGAGCCCCTCTGCTATGGGGACAGGCTGAGAGAGTTGGGGTTGTTCAGCCTGGAGAAGAGGAGGCTCCAGGGAGACCTTCGAGCAGCCTTCCCGTACCTAAAGGGGCTTATAGGAAAGATGGGGAAAAACTTTTTAGCAGGGCCTGCTGTGACAGGACAAGGGGGGATGGTTTTAAACTAAAGGAGGGGAGATTCAGACTAGACCTAAGGAAGAAGTTTTTCACTCTGAGGGTGGTGAGGCCCTGGCACAGGTTGCCCAGAGAGGTGGGAGATGCCCCGTCCCTGGAAACATTCCAGGTCAGGCTGGACGGGGCTCTGGGCAGCCTGATCTAGTTGGGGATGTCCCTGCCCATGGCAGGGGGTTGGACCAAATGACCTTTAAAGGTCCCTTCCAACCCAAACCATTCTATGATTCTATGATTCAATGAACTCGGCCATGGGTGGTAGGTCACCTTAATGTGCAGGAGCACTATTGAGGCTGGACTTGCAGCTCAAATCATTGCCAGTCTCCACAGCTTTCCTCCGGGAGCATCCTGCAGCCAGGAGGGGGTGACACAGCAGATACTGGCCTGGCAAAAAGCTTGCGAACGTGCTGATCCTTACAGCGTGCACTAAGGTCTGTGCAAAAGCAGGAACTTAAACAAAGGACTCCTGGAACGACAGCTACTGCCCTAAGAGCTGGCACATCCATCCTCTCTGCAGGCCTTAACCACATTAGTCCTGGCCTGTATCAGCAATGGTGTGGCCAGCAGGACCAGGGCAGGGATCGTCCCCCTGTGCTCGGCCCTGGCGAGGCCGCCCCTCGAGTGCTGGGGTCAGGTCTGGGCCCCTCACTCCAAGACAGACACTGAGGGGCTGGAGCGTGTCCAGAGACGGGCAACGGAGCTGGGGAAGGGGCTGGAGCACAAGTGCTGTGAGGAGCGGCTGAGGGACCTGGGGGGGTTTGGCCTGGAGAAAAGGAGGCTGAGGGGAGACCTTCTCGCTCTCTGCAACTCCCTGAAAGGAGGTTGGAGCCAGGGGGGGTTGGTCTCTTCTCCCAAGGAACAGGCGACAGGACGAGAGGAAACGGCCCCAAGTTGCGCCAGGGGAGGTTTAGGTTGGATCTTGGGAACCATTTCTTCCCCGAAAGGGCTGTCAGGCCCTGGCACAGGCTGCCCAGGGCAGTGGGGGAGTCCCCATCCCTGGAGGGATTGAAGAGCCATGTAGATGTGGCGCTTGGGGACATGGGTTAGTGGTGGCCTTGGCAGTGCTGGGTTAGCAGTTGGACTCGATGGTCTTAAAGGTCTTTTCCAACCTAAACAATTCTATGATTCTACTGCACCGAGCCTATGAAGTCCTGCAAGCTCAGTGCTAACAACAACAGATCATCAGCCCAAGAACCTGCGACGTATCGGAGACTTGTCGGGTTTGAGTCTTACTGGGTCCGTTGTGTGGGATGTCGCAGCCAGCCCCAGAAGCGCTGTGCCTGCATCCGTGCGGAGCCTCCTTCGGCTTTGCCGAGCCCAGTGAGGCAGCACAGAAGCCGCTTGCAGAGGGGTAGCGTCTGCTCCCCGTCAGGTTTAACCAGAGCCTGTAGGCAGCACGGGCAGGTGAAGGGAAGCCCACCCCACCCATGTGCAGGACATGCAGGCAGTGCTAAAAGCCTCAGATAAACCTCAAGATGATTTCAAAGCATTAAAGCACATAAAAGCCAGGCAGGCTTTGTGAGGGTAGTCCACGCCGAGGGCGTAGCAGAAGGAAGTACCGTGGATCACTTCTGCGGGGCTCCTCCGCCCCCAATAACCTGAGCGTGGCTTTACCCAGGAGTTTTTCCCACTTAAAAAATGCTCGTGCCTACTACGCCGATGAGAAATGCTAACGCACACAAATGTCTGCCCTACAGTGGACCCCTTTAAGACAAATCTAGCAGTGAATGACTTGAATAAGCCTTTGAATGGTAAATGGCGTCATTATAAGGATATTAAGAGGTCAAGCAGTCAAGGCCTCTTGGTAAACTGGAGTTAATTTCTGAATCATATGCACATAGTAATGCCCTTTTTATAATGGTGAATAAATCACATCAGTAACAGTTGTTAATATCTAACTGCCAAGTATCTGTTGCTGTATTAAATATCCTATTTGTCAACTTAAATATTTCCTGCTGCATGGTATAAAATGCAAATCGGATGCTAATGGCTGGCTTTACTTAGTAATAGGGGCATGTTCCCCAATTATAATGCTTAATTTTCTTCAATAATTTATTCTTTATCATCACTTCTGGAAGACAGGAAGGAACTTTCATACCGATTTGTACGTTTCCAGTATGTACTAACCTTTTCCATGAGCTAAATAGTCATTATAAACTATACATACTGTAGAAGCGTTACATTAATTGCCATAAATATTATCAACGCATCAGTAACAGCCAATGTGTCTTGAACCTTGTTGGAGTTGGATTTTAGATTCTCAGTCAAAGCTTTGCCCCCAGAAAGAGATGGCAGGGCTACACGAGGGGACGAGGGACTGTGGAAAATCTTGGATGTCCAAGGACTATTCACTGGCTCGAAGTGAACTGGTTGCTCTTACTCCAGACCCTGATGTGACACCTGCCTTGCTCTGACCTCAGAGTCTGCACCAGCACGATCTGGAAGCTTTGTCGATGCACAAACAGAGGAGCAGGAGGCAAGTGTGACTGAAGGTGGACCGTAAAATGGCCGAGATTATGGAAAAAACACAGAAGTTAAGCAAGGACGTCGCTGCAGCTGTAGCGCATCTGGGTGAGTACGAGGGCTGTGTCCTGGCAATGTGTAGAGGATGGGTTGAGCATTTAACAGCAGGTAAAGCATTAAAAAACACAGCCTGGCAGACATAAACGGCCATTAGCACAAGACAAATTCATTACACCCTGGTAGAGATTCAGACAACCCGTACCGAGGGTGGGGTAGCACATACATTTTGCAAGATTTACTCAACAAATCCCATGTTGTTAGTAACTAAAATTAAAGTACGTGCAAGTGACATTGTTTTAATTTCAGACGTAAAGACCCATTAATTACTTGTGTGGAACATTTCACGTAACCCGAACAACAGCCCAGCAGGCCAGCCTGGCTCTACCGCCCCGCTGGCACCTTCCCAGGCGCGGTGGTGGGAAGGCACACAGCTCTCCCGGATCCCCGCACCAGGGCCGGCTCCAGCCTCATCGCTGCCCCAGGAGGGGCTGTAACACAGGGGAGAGGAGAAAAAGCCTTTAGCAGGGCAAGTTTCACGGTGGAAGGCATGAGACGGACCAAATGCTAGTTTAAGGAGTTCCTGCTTAGTCTGTGCATCAACTGGTTGCTTCGGACACGGTTTCATCAGCTCAGACTGACTACGCTCGTACCATTGCCTACAAAATTAAGGGCTCAGATCAACGGGGTGGACTGATGGCCCTACCGCATAACGAAGGAAGGTGTCCATCCCCTCCCCTGCCCGTTACTCTCTAACGTTGTACGGAGGAGAGCTCTAAACACCTACTTAAGCTTCAGTCACAGTTATGTTGTACATAGGTAAAGTCAACATATTTTTTGCTTTTTTAAATATAGGATGTCGACGTCCACAGCCCTGAGCACAAGGGGGAGGGAGGCAAACGTGGCTGGGAGCCACCTGTCCACCTCCTTTCATTCTGGGCCTGAGCCTGAGGCTGAACCACCCCTACCGCAAGCTAAAGCAGCCAAATGGTCATTACTGCGTGCCAGCTGGGATCACCCCCAAGGATTCTTTTCCTGGCTCGGGATTGTCAGAGAACACTATGTTGTGGCCATGTCCCTTTCTGCCCTGGACGTGTCCCAGAACATCCCTAATGTGGGGAGAAAGGAAGAAGGATCAGATGGCATAAGATTCCTGCTTTATCCTAGCAGGGGATTCCCTTTTGCCATGGAAATCCAGAAGTGCCCTTTAAATCCCCTTTGTACTGCTACAGAAATGAGAAAGACAACAGGCCCAGGCAATGCGTGTGACTTCATTTTCATGGGATTGGCAACAGGATAATTTTTTTCCCATTTTATTAATTCAGACGCAGCCCAGATCATTACTACCTAGCTGACTGAATCCTTCCATGGAACAATTTCCAAGTCCTGAAGGTCACAAGTGCTCCTTGCAAAATTATAGTGATCAGTAACAGGCAAGGTTTTTGGTAGTTTTGAGCAAGGATGGCAGTTCGGCAGGCCTGAGGCTGGCTGGCAGAGCTGCGTGAAGACAAGGGCTACGCAGCTGCTTCTAGTGCTCTTGTGGTGGAAGCGGGCAGTGGACATCTGTGTGCTGGCTCTATCAGTCTGGCACCTTTCACCAATAATGTATCAATATATATTCCCAACGGGAAAGGGGTAGCTCATTATATCATACTAAGCACATGTTGACCATATTGAAGTTAGCAGGTGTCCCTTGAGCGTAATGGCCTAAAATTAATTGCAATAAACAAAGAAAAGAGCACCAGAATCCTATCTGTGTCTAAAGAATTCTAATTAGGTGGGCTCCATAGCTGATGACTTCTCATGTCCCGTGAAGATGTTATCATGCTTGTGCTAAGATCACGTATTTCCACTGCTTTGAAAGTGCTCTTTGGTGTGCAGAGCGCTAAGCTAAATCAGTATGGCTAGAGCCGCCATCAGCAGCAGGTACGGAGAAGAACATGAACTGAGAAAAAGATCTAATGTTAGAGCAAGAATATGGCAGAGCTACACATCACGTGTACGTGAGCAATTTGGGCAAGAGTGTAGATGTACCTATGGCTCTCTCTTCTGCTTCTTTTGCCATGTGAAAGTGGCAGAGCCCAGGAAGCTCTCGGCTTGGCTGCTCCTTCCAGCTCTGCAGCCCTGATGCTGCTGGCCAGCCTTAATGAAGCGTCATGCAGCGTGGAGCAAAGAGGTAGGCCCAGAGAAGTGGGTACGGTGGAGACGAAAGCAGCGTTAACAAAGGTGGCACCAGTCACCCCAAACGGAGACACAACTCTTCAGCTGAAAGAACAGTCTCTGTGAAGCGTGACGGAGACTTTCACAGGGGAGCTGACTCCAGAGACGGCTCCTCCAGCGGCTTGGAGCACCGCACGAGGCGGAAGGAGTGCCATTTACAGACCTCCAGCACTGCTCCCCACCCTCGCTGGGACTGGGTTGAAGGCTTCGCCCACGTATTCTTTGGTTCCTTGCATACTTGGTAGCACTAGATTGTATACGGCAACTAAAAGGGCACTCATCATCCTTGACATTACCACACGTAACTAGAAGGAGCTCGGGGAGGCTTCCACTATCAATGCCTTTGAAAGCGGTGAAATGTAGCAGCAGTTGAAACCGATGCAGAAGTCAGAGAGGAAAGGGTAAGAGTGGCACTGCATGAGCTCTAAGGAAAAAGTACATAGCATCAGATAAAAGCAGTGAAGAACACATCTACTTTCTAGCAATGCCTGGTGTTACAGCAGAGCAAGGAACCCTGCTTTCCAGCCAGGTTCCCATTTCAAAGGGAGGAGCATCCTCCCGGTTCAGCGCCGACAGAGCCGTACAACAGGCAGGACGCGACATTTCTACCTGTGGCAGACTTTAACTGAAAAAAACCTACACGCAGAAACAGGAGCCTACTGAAATCAATGAAAGGCTTTTCGCTTTGTCTCATGGCATGGAATAGTAAGTGTTCCTGCTGTCTATTAAGAAAAAAACCCCGCACCCAAAATGAATGAAAATGTTTCTTAGAAACATCAACCCGGCTCCACCTCTGTGGCACATAATCCTCCAACAAGTCTAACAGCTCCACGGAGCTCCGAGCAGAGGCAGAACAAATGAACCATCAGACCTACTTACTCGGTTGGGCTGTTCTGCTCTTAGCAGGCTAGAAAGCTCGTTCAGGTTCAGCTCTCTAGTAACATCTATTGCATTGCAACAGGTTTTCTTTTAAAGTAATACAAAATGGGTGTCAAAAGGTTCTAGAATGCCTTGAAAATCTGAGCTGTGGTGTTGGTTTGGGTTGGGTTTTGTTTTGGTTTTTTTTTTTTAGTTTTATGAATATATTTCCATAGTTTGCAAAGCAATGTCTGTGGAGGTCAGGCAGTTAATAACCAGATGAATTATCATCTCCTCCAGTAAATCAGGAGCTGTTAGAAGGCCTGTGCAAAGGTCAAGTTTAAGTAAAGAATGATACAATCATACAGATTAACAAATATCTATGACTTGAGTCCATCCGCATTTTCTGAGGATATACAATAAGGGCACGTATGCAATCGTAGGTATTTACGATCGTAGGTGTCACAACCTGATAGGATTGTGTGGCAAATTAGTGCAACATAAGGAGCTTTAACTTGAGATTTTGGGAGTTTTAGGACACTTATGTGGTCAGAAATTAAACTGGAACAGAGCTCACTTGTGAAGCATTGAACTGATGTTTGATTTTCAAACAACAAATGAAAGTTCAAAGATAATCAGATCTGGGGTTTTATTATGACTTATGATTTTTAAAAAAAAAAAAAAAAGTAGAGGCAGTAGTTAAGATTTTAGATAGTTTTAGATTAAGCTAAGCAAAGCACAGATTAGGACTTTCCAGAATCCCACTACTGGAAAAAAAATGGTTGGAAATACGTCCTGCAAGACTTACTGGCTGTTTGTCCAAGGAGCTACGATGAAGTCTGGAATTGCTCCCTTCTACCCAGGCTGCCAGGAGACGCTCTCCTTCAGCGTGCACGGCTTTAGAGCCTGCGCCTCGTGGTAAAGACATCTCAAGTGAATAAAGTCACAATTATAGTGTAATTCTTTACAACTGCCATAAAAACGCTTCAGCTTTAAAACGTAAACTTGAGAAGGGAAGGAAACATCAATTCTTAAAGAGTTACTAAATTATAGCTTTTCTTTCTCCAGTTTAACTGTTTCATCTGCATCTCGTATTGATGTTGGCGTTATTGTAAAGAGCACACCTGCTATTTTTAAAGTAGTAGTTGAATGACACTGTAAAAATGTCAATTAGTAAACTATTAATGCAACTTGGGTGTTGAAAAGAGAGCTGCTTTTATGACTTTTAAAATTCATGATACAATTGATTATTTCAGCAGCAATCGCAGACAGGATCTTATCCGGCTGCCATCTCGTGGCAGCTGCTGGGATGGTCTGGTGCTGGGCCGAAAACTTAAATTTTAGGGCCCTAAAACTGGCACTAACGCTTGTCCTGTTGAATATAAGATTGGAAGAGGGTTAATGAAAACACTGTGGCTCTTGTTTGAAAATAACACATAGAAAACGCTACGTTCTGTCTGGAGAAATCTTAAGACGCGATGTGAGTACAGAAGAACGCATCCCGCCGAAAGCATCCCTCAAAGCATTGACTGATTGCAATGCCAGAGCCGACCGACCGGCTTCAGAGACGCCTGGACTTGGCTCCAAGTTGCTCGTCCTAACCCCAGACCTGCCTGTGTGGCCGACGCTGGCTGGCGGCCCTGAAGAACCTCCTCAGGGTCTTTTTAAGCCACTGGACTGGACTGGAGGGAGAATATCTACCTAAACCTTCCCAGCTCTATAATTCTCCTTTCAGTACGTTCTGCCTCATCTTTTCCTCTGTGCCCAAGCGGAACAATTTAATCCAGCGTTCTCACTACTGCTGCGAAAGGTACGGGGCCGTGTAAGCCATCAGACGGATAAAAAAGGTGACTCATGACCCCGCTTCTTCAAATTATCTGTCTACAGGTCTATGGATGTAAGTAAGTTTATGCATTCAAGCAGTGCCAGTCAATTAAATGGACTTATTTAGGTGCAGCTCCTTGACAAGTTGGGATCTGAGCAGCATTCAGTCAATACTGTGCAAGACTTCACTTCAAAGGGTGAAGCCCTCGATCTTAAAGATCAGTCTTGGCAAACAGAGTGGGAATCAGAAGCGGTTCAGTCCAAGTTATGCACCTAATTTTTCTCCTCTACTTTTTCCCCCAAGACATTGAAAACAGCGTGTTTCCATCTCCCTTTCCCTCGGGAGCAAATCACAGATGCTTATAACCGAGCTCGAAATAGACTCCCGAGGCAAAAAGAGAATTATGTCAAGTCTCCAGCTTCCTCTGCCCCGCAGATCCCTGCCGGGGTGCTCGCAGCCAGGCAGCCCGTGGCAGCCGACGCGTAATCCCACGGGTACCTTCGCCGCGCTCAGGGTGGGCGGCGCAGAGCGCGATGCGGTCAGTGGTAGGCTCTGCCTTGCCACCTTCCTCAGCTAACGCACCGCTACGACTCCCCTCTTAGCCTCAGTTATACACGGAATAAACAATGAAATGCGAGAAATGAAGTATGATGCGCGCAGATCGCCGGACAGACAGGCGTGAAGACTATCAGACAGGAGTTAGATCTTCCTACAGGCACTACCCTCAGTGCTGCTGGTTGCAGACTGCAACCTCCTCCAGTTCTATCGTAATTTAAGGAAGAGCTATTGTCCTGGTTTCAGCTGAGACGGAGCTAATTTTCTTTCCAGCAGCTCCTGTGTTTTGGGTTTACTACATGAGGAATGGTGACAGCACACTGATGTTGTTGGTTTCTGCTAAACGATCAAGGACATTTTGCAGCTTCCCAGGTTTTGCTAATGTGCAGGTGCAAAAACCTGGGAGGGGCAGAGCTGGAATAGTTGATCCAAACTGGCCAAAGAGAGGATTCCATACCATAGACGGCATGCCCGGGATAAGCTGGGGTCAGCCGGTGGGCCAGGTCCCTTCTTTTTCGCTTTTTTCGTTCGTTCGGCTGTTGGTTCCCTCGCCTGCTCTCTCTGGAACTTGCTGTTCTGGGATCGCTGCTGGGGAATACCCCTGCTCCCTGCCTGCTGCTCGGGACAGGCTGTACTGGTTGTCGGGAGGTGAGAAATTGTGCATCCTTTGCTTTATATATTCTATTATCCTTATATTTTATTATTATTATTGTTATGAATACATTTTTATCTTTTTCTTTGCTGTCCTGGTGAACTGCTTTTATCTCAACCCACGAGTTCTCCGTTCTCTCTGATTCTCCTCCCCGCCCCACTGGGGAGGTGGGGAGCGAGCAAGCGGCTGCATGGTATTTGGTTACCAGCTGGGGTTAAACCACGACACCTATATGTAGATGGAGGATGATACAATCTGTAGCTGTCTCTGAATTACTTGCTGTACATAGAAGCAGTGGCCAACAGGCCAGCTAGGACAGCGCACGCAGCGACAGACTGAACAGCTCCCCTGTGAGGACGAGGGAAAGGGAGCTGGGAGAGACTTGGGTACCGAGTAGAAGCAGGTGGAAAGCCCAGTGGAAATACAAGGTACCGTATCTTACATCTGAAAGGTTACAGCATCACCCAGCTCCTCCGGGCCCGAGGACAGCATTCCTCTTGTCACCTTTTGGTCAGCGTAGACCGCAAGAACTGCACGAGAGTAAAGGTATCGCTGTGTCTGTGACAGGCACAGAGCTCGACAGTCACCCAAAAAGAGATTACTTTCTCACATCTACACGCGCTCTGGCTTCCCGTCGACTCGTGCGTTTCACAGACATGCATTGTTCCTTCTCCATCACGCAGAGTCTCTTTGCTGCTCGTGCTCCAAAGGACACAGCGATACGGCAACAGCGTGTTGAAGGAAAATACTCACTAACAGTCACAATCTTTAAAAGTATAAGCAATACCCCATTGTTCATATCAAAATTAATTTTATGCTTATGACATTGAGATTTTTAAAGGCTTTTAGAGTGAAGAGCCTGAAACTCAGAGGACGTGCATTTCTTTGCTCTGAAGTCCCCTTTGCACGAGTGCCCTGGGGAAGTACGCGCGAAGGCACGTGTTGCAGCATACAGCTGCTCAGCCCGCAGAGGCAGGAATGTGTTTTCACTTATTTGGCCCTTCACATTTCTTAAAGAGTTGTATTTATGTACCACGTAACTTTATGAAGGTTTCAGGGATTTTATAGTATTTGAATACTCAGACTGTATTGGTAACAGATGTTCAATGATATATTTAATTTTTAGTTTTACTGAAAATATCATGTATCGGTTGATATTTTCTGTAAAATATAACTTTGAAAGGATGCCTAAATATACTGTACTTCCAGGAAGTGTATCTGAGCCTTTCAGCTACTGCATTAAAGTGGGCACTTCCGAAATTAGTGAGCAAACGTTCTGAGGGTCTAATAGGATTCCTTGTTTGCCAAAAAATAGTGCTTTCAGGAGCACAATCTTTTGTGTAATCTCTCACAAGACAGATGGCATCATTAATTGCCTCTACATCTAGTTAAATTTTAAAACCTGTGCTTAAATAATGTTAAAGTTGTGGTACATGCTGACAAACACAGGAAATATTAAGGCAGAATCAATTGGAAACAAGGGAAGACAACCAAGAGAGAACAAACAGGAATAATAAGAGGCCACAAGAAACACTGACTGATTTAATACGTCCGTGTTCATGCCACAACCTTAATAATCTAGGAAGCATTTCTGCGTTTCGGTGAACTCCTGGCTTCAGCAAAGCAATTGGCAAAGCTCCCCTTGACTTCCGTGGGTGAGGGTGTCACAGAATCACAGAATGTCATCCCGTCATCTTTCTAAAGCAACTTCACGTGGAAGTTGTCCACTATGGCTTATCTGCAGTTCCAACTACAATGCCTGTGTAAATACATTTTGGGAGTCAAATGGAACTGCTGTCTGTATTTCAAAGCTAACGTTACTCCGATTCTCTGGTTTACCACAGTCACCCTATAGTGGTATCAGTTACCAAAAGCCTGATTTTAAGCCTTCTCTGAGCTTAAAATGGAATATAATTATCCTAGCGCTGCCAAAGAGCCAGCTTTTGCCAATAGATACCATATGCTAACTCTTTGGTTTTAAACACAAGCCCTGTGTTTCAAGCCTTTTCTCACACCACACAAGCTGTGATTTTCAGACGCTGAGGAGAAACAAGACACCCAGATGGATCTGAGTACGTACAGCCACACCATCTTCTGAAGGTCCACCCACACCATCTTCTGAAGGTCCACCCACACCATCTTCTGAAGGTCCACCCACACCACATAGCCTGTCCCGTTAGATACAGATGTGTTCCCTTTCACAGTGAATCACTTCAACAGTGAGGGTCCCAACTGAAGGTCGTAGAAGAAAACAACGTCAAGAGCAACAAACCAAGGAGATGCATTGGAAATACCAGAAATAATTGAGACTTGATGCCAAGATCTTGAATTACATCTGTGTCCATATGCTAATTTTGAATTTGTATAGTTATACCCAGTAAGGTCAACAATACTATTCATCACTAACAGTAAGGATTTTATGTTCTTTAAAAGTTATCTCATTTTCTTTAGTCTTCAAACACAAGGCCACTACCAGAACACTGAAAGCTCAGTCTCTTCACCCAGATTTTACTTCATTTTGTTTTATTTTAGTCTGGCATTATGCTTTAGGTTTGTACACCTGTCATAATATTCAGTCCTCTTGGCCAATATCAACCAAATTTAGAAGATGGTAAAATTGACAAACGTATTAAACTCCCGCGAGATTCCTAAAATAAGTAAGTGGACAGAGGAAACATAGCAACCTACTAACCACCATGCAATGGGAAAGGCTGCAGGGTGACTTCAGCTGGAAAACACGTGGGAGCTTAACTTCCAGGCACAAATCTATGGGAGGCCTGGCTTCACTGCTTTTAAGCTGATGGAAGTGGTTTTATTTTGAAATAGAATACAGAATTCAATAGTGCCCTTCATTTGGTTTTCAGTGCCTGACTGGTGAAAGAATTTAGCAGATTACGTTGTGACAAAGAAATCTGACCTTATAAATAAAGCAAACGTCAGATTCCTCTAGCATAGAAACATGCAAGATTGGTATTTTGTTACAAACTGATCAAGGCTGATCATCAGCATTCATGCCAGGGGTTACATCGCTTCTTTAAATCCAGTCTCTTACCTGTTTGTTCCTTGGCACTGAAGGCAGGGTGCGTTGGGACAATATCCTCCATCACGTCTAAGACCTGGAAGTTCAGCTATGCAGTATAAGGGACAGGGGCCACCCCTCGTCTGCTGCCCTGCCGTCCATCGTAGGCAACGGCCGATTCTGGAGTCAATACCCTTCTGCTGTCTTGATTTATTAGATTACTTTTTACGTTGTCAAAAGTTCCGATACAGCTGACTATGAGGTTTTGCTGATAGGCTTGTAAACTCTGGCAGGCAGAACTAGCGTCACTTGAGTGGTTCTGATTTTACCTTTTAAAAAGACCCCATTACTCATCTACCCGAAAGACTCTCCTGGGCAGGATTCCATGAGAGAGCGTTTTATTTAGTCCCTTCCATTCTGCTCAGTTATGCCTGACGTAAGTCACACAGTGCTCCAGCACTCCAAAACTGCCCTGGCTTCCTAGCAGCAGTTTCCTTTCTAGGTAATTCAAGGTGTTAACCTTGGAATATCATTATTTAAAATGCTGTATTCTTCAGTCTAGACTCCCCAAAAAGCCATCCATCTCTTCCTACATCAACGCAACCTGTGCCTGCAGTTAACATGCCCACAGTACGATGTTTTCAGGACTGGAGGAAGTATGATATGCTGTCAGACGCTATCGTAAACCTGAATTTCATAACGTGTCACGCAGTACCTGGATCTGCTGATCTTCTGCTGAAGTATTCTGAAATACTCTAAAGCAAACAAACGACTAATTGGGCACACGTTTGCGCTGCAGCAGAAAGCAGGGTATGGCCTCAAGGCTGTAGGACGGGAGCTAGAATGGTATCTTGCACTGCTCTGCTCTGATGCACTACTCTTCATACCAGGCATGCAGGAAGCTTCACAGCTTTGATAGACCAAAAGGGTTCTGATAAAAACACTCAGGAGCGTGTGCAGCCCATGTGGAAGACATTAGGACGAGGATCTACAGAGGGAATTCCACAGGAACATTTATGCTAAAGAGTCGAAGCTCTCGCACGAGCACGTTACTGCCCCTCAAGTGAGATGATGCGAATGTACTGCTTTCATCGCTCCCAGGCCCCTGCATGTGGGAAGCAACGCAGGTTCACTTCAGTCCCTGCAACGATATCCTTAATCATACGCGCTGTCATGTGCCACACATTGACTGCAGTTTGTATTCTGATATTGGGGGATAATTTTGCATCTGGTGTGAGATCGCATCTATCTTTCTTGAGTAAGTTCTTCTCTCAGACATTCTAAAAGCCAAATGGAGAGCAAGAGTGGTTTGCATGAGCATGTTTTCCTTCTCATTCACAACGAACCGATACCCCACAGTCAGCTGTTCTGCACCAGCTAAGAGACGGTAACCGCTGACCGAGGGCTGAGACACGAGAACTGGACTGCTTTCCGTTACCTCCCTCTACTTAAATTAGCCATTGTGATGGAAACCAAATTGTTCATCACTACCATCCTATTTCCTACAAGAAATTGCCAATATGCCCTCTTCCTTAGATTCATCCTCATCCTCAAATCTGCGTTCTTACAGAGACACTGGTTTACTCAAAAGAGTACAACAATCCCTGTAATTATTTTTACAGAGCAGAATACAAGAGATTCAGAACATTTTGAAACTAAAATCATGTAATCATCTTAGCCATAAGACCTTTGTCTGTAATTACCAGCTAAATGCAGAATGCACTTATTTTAGGGGGAAAAAAGTCATTAGAAGAAATGTAAGTATTATTTTCTTATCCCTTAGCTTTGAAAGAAAGCTTGGTTTGTTACTCTTCAGGCTGATGAAAAAGGTTCCTCAGGTCCAGCTGGCAGACCAGGTCTAAATATTATGCTATTGTTAGAATAACCATGTGCCATACCTCCCCCTCCACATGCCTCACTGCTTAAAGTTTGTTCAAAAGGGCAAAGCTCTCTCCTACTTGTTGGAATCAAGTAGGAAAGCAGACATTTCTTGATCTCAGGGGGACAGCGTGAAGTAACGTATCTGCCCCACTCACCTGCTGCTCCATCGTTTGTGGATGGATGAAAGTCACAAAGTCAACTGAGAAGTAACCAAGCACTCCTTTAGATTTACAGGTTTCTCCAATTTTTAAGCAGAGTGAATTAAGAACTGCTGGATCAACAGAACATTGCGGGATGGTAGTGCCAGATGATCGCAAAGGACCGTCAGCATGGAGCTGGTCTCCAGATGACACTATTTTTATCTTGCCTGTTGGCTCTATCAGCATATCCACCGTAAGGTTTGTGACACTTTCCGAGAGCGGGAAGGCTTCTATCACACCACCTAGTAAGAAATGAATTAGCTGTTAAGCTAGTAATCAAATTCACATGTGATGCTCTTCAGAGTGCACAGAATGAAACCATCCAGCTCCTGTTGTGCTCAGGCATGGCAGGGAGGACTGCTATGGAGATACAGCAAGTAAATAAATGTAATGTGAGCAGCGTAGCTAGAACCCATGAATCTCTTAGAAGAGCAAGAAGATATCTCATCTACTATAGCACCATACAGTTCAAGCAGTGGCTTTTGAGCTGCAGATGCTTTGCAAGCAGTTCCAAACTGGAAGTGTCAAATACCTGACAGGAGAAATATGTTCTTGGGTAGTATGAATGAATCTTGGGCTGGCCTACAGCCCAGCTAAATGCCAGGCCCAGAACAGCAGTGAAATGCAATGTTGGGACCTCAGGGGAGTAGTATCTCCTGCCATGAGCTAAGCTTGGAGATTCCCATCCATACGATGGTCTGAGATAAGCAGTCTGCCTTTTGGTGTTCATCCACATGAGGAACCTGGTGTGTAGATGGGAAGGGTTATAGGTGACAACGTCTAGCAAGGCTGTCCATAGGAAAATCACAAAGAAAACTGGTTGGTGTTCTGGATCTGCCTTTTTACTGCATATAATGCCGTAATTCATTTAGTTGGGATAAACTAATATGTAATAAAAGTTGTTACTATATATGCTAACTGGCGTTATTTAAAAAAAAACAACTTTCAAAGCTTTGAATCATCCTTGTCTCTTCCACCGATAATGAAATGTATGACTGTATGTATCCATTATATATAATACAAATCGATGGCAGGGCAGAACCACCACAGAAATTTACTACCCAACCACAAACGCTGCATCTTTTCCGTCCAAAATCTGGCATACGAATATAGGATGTTAACATGTCTGCCCGAAGCCCGCTCGCAGATACACTGGTTTGCGGTAATTAGACAAGGGTTTGCTCTGCACTGCCTCTTACAGACAAGCATGGGCTCGCTTCCGAGCTCCAGGCCAGTTGGGGACCGGCCAGCTTTGATCCAAAGGCGCCATGAGCGGGTTTAATGCAGGAAGCCCTGCTGAGGACTCAGCACCACGCGTACAAAACTATCCAGCTATCAGATTGGAACTTGTCCATCTTCCTTTGGTTGGAGGGCAAGAAAGAGCACGGCCATGGTCTGACTAGGAGCCCGTGCCAATGGACTGTAAGGGACAATAGTGATCCTCCGTGGCGACACTACCTGCCTGGGAGGCAAGAACTGGGGACAAAGCTCAGCTCTTCTCCAAGCCAGTTAAAGGTTATGAGAACATTTCACTTCATGCCATGTATGTATGTAACATCCAGGGTGTACATATAGCTCCCTTCCTGGTCCTATGGGAGGGAAAGGCGAGTCTCGCAGATGTTTTGCTCACCCACACCTAACGAAGATGAAATGTTCTCCCATTTCCCTACATGCAAACTCACATGCTAGCACTCCCTAAAGCCCTTTGTGAAACGTGACGGCCTCCAGCACAGTAACCCGGGATTAAGGAGTTGGTGTTTATTGATTCAGAATCATGTGAGAAAGGTAATCCAGGATTAATATTGGTTAGATGCTTGGATAGGACATATGAATGATAGAATAGTTGCCTATAATTCATTCGTAAATGAACATTTGAAGCATAATGGAGAAATAAAAGGAGATAAATATTTAAATGGGCCCAAGATTAACAAGAATATGGCATACAATATGGTATAATTACTCCTTATAACACTTAACAGCGACTTTGCAGTCTTATTTACCTTGACTAAGAAATGTTTGGAGGAATTTTTCCCATGTAGGGAATCGTTTCTCATTGACTGGCTGTACGTGCTGTGCTAAAAGGCCCGGCAGCTCCTGGGAGATCTTCACCAAAGCTGGCTCCTGCAGAAACAAATTAAATAGAACCACAAGCAATTTTACTACAGAAATGAAAACTGCTAGTGGGGTGATTAAAAACCAGGCCTCCAACAGGCAAAAAAAAAAAAAAAAATGTGGTTACTGTTTACCCACAGTCAGGAAGCCTTTTTTAATTTTTCTACTTACTCCTCTTCCCTCCTATTGAAAACTGTCCTTCTCTGAAAGACAATCCCCCTCCTTCGGTATAGCATCTATTTCATTATAATTTATATCAATAATTTGATCTGGCAACTGAAAATGCTAAGCACCTGGTAACTGCTTAGGGATCAATACCAGCAGTCAATAACTTCTGCATTGTTTATATTTTGAAACTGAGCATATTGAAAGAGTCACATATGCCAGAAATAGTTTTACTGACTCTATGTTTAAGCTGTTATATCAACCCAAACACTGTTTAGTTATAAAAAGAAAAGGGAGGAATAATCAACCAAAGGCGTTTCTAACGTGGGAGAAATCCTTTTACAGATCTCCAATCTGTAACATAAATTCACAAGTGTTTTTGTGCCTCTATCTTTGGTAGAAGTTGACTAGTCATACTATAGGAGATGAACTAGCTTCTTCCTACTTTCAAATTCTTTACTATATTATCTCTCACACACACACAAAACAACCCCATTAAATACTGAAACTAACTGCATTGCTTTTACTGTTCAAAAATGTCCCAGAAGTACACAAGCATATAAAGTGCAAGGACCCTGACTCTATCGCTTCAGGCTCCTTTTCTTGCTGCTTCATAAGCATTCGCCTGCTTCCCCTGGGTCTCTTTGCTTCTGTTTTACATCCTCTCTCTTCAGCATCCCGTGCTTCAGAAGATGACCAACCGTTCTCTGATCTTGGCAATGTCCTAACCCACAATCATATTATCTTGAGCTCTGGAGGAACATGATAAAACCCTATGGCTAACATCTAAAAATAGGGGAAAAAAAAAATTTATCTGTTTTTCTAGACCAGTCAGTTTGAAGAGATGAGCTTTGTCATGAAGCGCATGAAGTGACGTAACCAAAAATACGGATTCAAAATCAACGTACTGTGATTTATCTGCCAGAATGAAGAGGAGGAGGATGGGCCAATGATTAGGGTATTGACTTTGCGTATATGAGACCTAGATATATCTTGTTCCTGAATGCAGTCTGCCTGAGACTTCAGGAGAGTGACTTTCTGTCTGCGCCTCAGCTGTCCAGCCGTGAAAGGGGGACAATTGGTGTCCCTACCTCACACGGAATTGAGAAAAAAAATGCCTTAGAAATATGGAGGTGCTTGGATAATGATGCTGAGCTGGGCTATGTGGGCTCCTATCATACACTAAGGAGAAAAGTATGTTGTTGACTTTAAACATCTCAGAAAAAATGCTAACAAATGGTTTTAGTCAGTATATCATATACTAAGCAGCACAACCTTAACCTTATGGCAAAAACAAAAGACAACATAAAACATGAGATCCAAGTTCAGAATTTACCCAGATTCTGGTCTTACACTGCTCATTTTCTTACAATCTGTAAGGAGGAATTTAGGTTTTGGCTATCTCAGCTGACTAAAATAGCAGAGCAGTGAGCAAATATCAGTTGGCCTTGTCTTGATTTGTATTTGCGTTGAAATATTGCTAAGCCACGAAGTCACAAGATGAGGTGGTTCGTTGCACAATGAAAATAAACGCAGCTTTGGAGAGAGGACATGAGCCATGATGGATGTCATGGAGCTGCTGACCTACAAATCAGTTTGCACCTGTCAGTGCGTTCAGCGATACACTGCCACACTGAGTCTCATCCCCGAGATCTAATGACTTCGGGTATTGTGCGATTTAAACAGAAATATAAAAACAAACAAACAAAAGAAGAGGCATGCAACAGCTGCCTGAAAGCTTTTGGTAAGTTACTGGGGAAAAAAAACAATCATCCAACAAAATGCTGGATGTGTAGAAGCATCTGAGAGTGCTGCGACCAAGCTTGTATAACTAAAAATTAAACTATGGGCATGTCAACTGGAACACACTTTTCCATTGCAACAATTCCGAGGGACGTGAGGGCAGCCACGCCAGCTACATGCAACAGCGCTGGGGACAGCAGTGTCTCCTTTTAGACAGAGTTGTTTTTGAGGATCACACATGGCAATGCAAGAAAGCTCCCTAAAGTGGGTGCAAAATCAAGCAGAACTTCCAAACTTTGAGGCGTATCGAAGGGCACGCTTACCTGGCTCACAGATGGAGGCTGCTGGTAAGACACAGAGTCTCCATTCACCTCATCTACACATATAGTAACATCACACGCTACTACTCTCTGTCCATATGATGGACGTTAGGCAAGACTGTTGTGGTACTTCGGCAGTGTTGCTTGCTTAAATGAGGTCAAATAGCATTGGAAGGGGACTCGTGCTCAGACCATCGGTTAGGGCAATGCGGATGCACAGTGCCCAGCTCGGGAGCATCTTGCAGTTTGAAGCCCCCTCAGTACTCGCCGACTGTGAAGGATGCGTGCATCAAACCCAGTCGCCTTATGGAAAGAAGATGGGGCTTTTAAAGAAATAACTAATTCAAGAAAATCTGAAAAATGGTCTTGAGCTCAAACCCAACATAACAGTGTATTTAACAAGTAGTGCCTAGAGAATCAAGGTGTTCACAGAAGGGAGTCGGGCAACTACTCTTTAAGGATCAGCACCTGGAATTCTAGTTGAAGTTTTTTGCAACTGCAAGTTCTAAAAAGGCAATAATCCCGATTATAGGGAGTTTTAGTAGGCAAATTCAAGTCCAGATCCAACAATCACTCATGAAGTGAAACCTTTTAAAAGGATCAGTGCTCAGTAGGCTAATTTCATTTAAATTGGACGGTATCTCCAGCAGAGCTTACCAATGTTTTATCTCTTGATCCAAAACAATTCGGAATCATAGGCTCACAATGGAAACAGGGAGCATTTGTTCAGATCTTTCAGCTGATGTTTCTTAGCACCAGTAAAAAAGGAGCAGCCCAAGTACTGTTTACGTTATGTAGAAGTCTTTAAATCTATCCATTTCACACCTTTTTATAAGCATGAAAATAAATTACACCTTTTTCCCCCTAAATATAAAATAGTTTCTCACCCTTCTGCAAGCTGAATTTTGAAAGGCTTTCTTAGAACGGCAGTTGCAACAAAAAATTAGGACCAAATGTGCAATATGTTGAAGGCACTGGTAGGAAATCTGCTCGAGACAGATCAGTCGGCAAAGAAAAGCCCGTCGAGAAGATAAGTAAATAAATAGAAAGAAGAAATAGACTTCGAAATAGGAAGAAAGACCTGGGGACAGAAAGAGGCTGCAGAGCAGAGTGCATGAGAAAGACCTAGGGCTTTTTAGCTAAAAATCAGATCGGAAGGAAATTATTTAGACCTTGCAAGCAAATAGAGTGAAGAAAGTAACTCCAAATAAGTAAAGCTGACTGGGCCAGGGAAGAATAAAATCAGCCGACAGATCCTCAGCAATACAAACTGCCACATCTCTGCTGAAGTCAATGAAGCTATGGCAATTTATGCCACTTCAATGGCACCGTGACAATTCATACCATTTATACAGTATATCCTTTATACTGCGATCAGTGGAGCTATGATAACGTATTCCAGCTGCCTTGATGTAAATTGGTCCAGCCCAGCTTATTCTTATGTTCTCGGCGACACCAGCAAACATGGCAATATTGGAATAGCCCAGTGACTGCTGTCTGACTGTCCAAATAATGTTCATTATTTCCTATTTTGCAAATTAAACGCATTTGACATTTTTTTCCAATTCAGACAGGTACATGCTGGCCAGAACCACAATCTACCACGCTGAACAAAACAGTTTGAGAGGTTTATAAAAATGGAAATGTTTTTGGAAGTGATACACCGAATACCCTTATCTACTTAAAGTTTGCAGCCTGATTTAAAGCCCAGGCATTTAATTGTTCACTGCAAATTTTAAAATTAAAAAGCGCCAATTTTGCCTTCCACGAGCTGGAAAAGTATGTTCTGATAGAAGGTAACATCATGTAAAACAGCCATCATTACCAAGTAACACAAATGTTTTTCGTATGTAAAATTGCTTTGTAAAATATTTGCTCCATCTGCTGAAAGTAGCAAAGACAATTTTCCCTGATAGCTAATGGCCCATTTCAGCTGTATGGCAAGCGATTCACCGTGGCTGCGACTTGCATTAAGTAGAATGGCGAAAACAGTGCACAGAATTCGCCACTTATGTAGTATTATCTACTCACTGCTTCCTGAGAGCCCGTCCCTCATTATCACGGCCTTCGCTTTGGATCAGCACACAGGACTAGGGTTGCTTTGACTCAAGAGGCTTTTTGTCAAACTGAGGCACATATGCTATGCTTCAATACAAAAGCAGAAAACAGCCACTTTCCTTGACTACAAGAACAAGAAGGTTAGTTCTCTTTCAACTTTCCAGCACTTAAACTGCTGTTCCTTTTTTCACACCACATGGGGCCATGGTTTTCTCTTCTGGCTCATGCTGTCACTCCGCACGCTGAGGATTTCAATATATAAAGATCAAGCACTTCTTTTAATTCTAAATTCAACTACATACACACACACACACACAAAAAGCAAAAAAAAAAAAAATACTAGTCCAAAACCCCCTCCCAATTGCTTGTTTCATTGTATACTTTGCTACTTACCATATCCCTATTGAAAAGCACATGTTTACATTGTGCCCTGAACTACTTCGACATCTGCTAACAGACCAATAAAAAATAAATAAACCAGGATTGTTTAGAAAGAGAGATCCTTTCTATTTCCTCTGAACACGCCTAAACTGGCAACGGCAATATGCTGCGAGATCCCTTTTCGTAGATGTCATCTCGGAAAACAATACATGCGGGGAAATGAAATACAAAATCACTACAGCCTGTGCTACCAAAAACCAGACAGAAAGAGGATCTTGAAAGCTCTACGAGCTTGTCACATAATTCTGCATGTTTACGCACAGCGTGTTAATGCGAGATTAGGGCAATTTTATTAAATAGTTTGCTTTCTTATGCCAAAAAAATACTCCGTGTGCATTGCTATTTTATGCATAAAAGCGTGTCTTTTGCAAGATTGCAGCCTTCATTTTTCAAGGTTCCCCACATCCACCTTCAGAGCAAAGAAACCGTAACATAATTGTCATAATCTTCAAAAATCTCTCTTTAAAAAAAAAAAAAGAAAAATGTTTATTTCAAGTGCAACGTTTGTAAGTTCAGGACATTGGGATGTTAATCCTCATACAAAATGAGATCAGGAATATTTGAATGCATCTTTTCTGTATTTTAATGAGATCTCTGCAAATGCACAAAATTCAGATGCCCTCAGATTAATAATATTTTCCTAATTAATTTATGTTTCTATATTTCAGTCTCTATAAATTTTGTTCACTTTTGTTCACTTGCCCTCCTTTCTGGCTTGTATCTCTAAACAACGGATTCTAATGAATTCCAAAACCGTGATTTCAAAAAGAAAAAAGACATGTAGATATTCCACAGTCATTTCCCAGGAATTTTATCTAAATTGCTGAGCTGTAACGCTAAAGGAATTGTCAGACAAAACCTGCATCCCGTTTCACAAACACCACACAGTTAAACTTCTTTTATTCTTAGAGTTGCCTATGTGTTACTTTTTGGATTTTAGCAAAATAAACGTTTTTAAAATAATCCAAGCAGGCATTTTATTGGATGTGATAACATTAACGGATTTGAGATTTCTTTAGTGCTCTTGCTTTATCCTCTCCTTCCACGCTGTTATTGCTACAAACTGGCACTTAAATTCAATTGATTCAAAATATTCTGGATCCATATGGCCTAAAACCCTGGAGCTGAAGTTCTGATATTGCCTCACTGCTGTTTTCTAGCATTTGCCTCTACTCCAGTCCCCAGATGGTGGAAGTAACATTTAAACCTCCTTTCCTCTGCCTTGTACAATAGACCTTGGCACCATTTCAACTGTTTACTCCGGTAATTAACAGCACTGATACCACAACAATTACAACTCCTACAATCTTAACACAATAATGCTATGAATTAGTGAGAGCTAATGGCTGGAAGGTATAGTGGTTCCAGACTGCGAGATCTGTGCATTTTTAGAATAAAATAAAAGGTACAAACAGCACGCTTGCGGTAGACAATGATTACCTAGTAATTAGTTTACACAAAGCTTCCTATTTAATGGCAAAACGCTGTAATTAACGCGTGACAGAAAATCAAAGGGTACTTTGTAAGCATATGAAAAATTAACACTGCAGGCCTATAGCTTTATGTACTGATTAGAAGCATATTAAATCAATAGGACATACAAACCAACAGCTTGCATATCTGATTGTTGCGAGTCTTAGGAATGGATATCATGGCTTTAATTTAACCAAGGGATACAATTATCACGCTTTATTTTACTTAGGATTTAAGAATCACCTGAAACATCGCTGTGGCAGCTACACAGATATATTAATAAGCTGAATAAGAGCACTGCAGTCTGGTTGCAGATACAGTGAATATTTAAACTATTTAGGATATATTGTTGACAAAGCACTGCCCGTACTAGGAAACAACCTGCAACTGTAGTGCTTTATCAGTAATCAAGTTCTTCCTTAACGCTCTGGGTTCTTTCTCTTTTGCTATTAAATATCGTATCGGTTAGAAGAAATTTTAAAAGCCTGTCAAAATGCTGTAAATGCATCTTCTGTGTATCTGTCGGAGCTTCTGGCCCTCTTCAGGCTGGAAAAATTACCACACCTGCAATTCCATGTGTACAGTAAGAGCAGCTTAAGAACCCCCTCGGTAGACTTTAGGTGTTCTACTAAGACCAATTCAATTGCTTGCAACTCATTCCGGTTTCAGCGATATTTGTAGCGTTGCCCTAGAACAAAGCTGGTGGCGTTACAAAAGGTGATCAGAGCGGAGGAAATGAGACTGGGAAGCGGGAAGGAAAAAAGCAGCGTTAGGAAGCCATACTGTGTTCAAAGACAGGCAGAAAGGATAGTGTGCTGGCAATGCCGCGTTTGTAAAATTACGTCTTTGACAGCATTACGGTTGGTTTTATTTTGACCTGTTTATAAACATATGTTCTTTACTCTGAATTCCTTACTTCAGTAAGGAAACAAGATGTGCTACGTAAGCCTCAGGTTTCTTATAGTGAACGCGATTCACTCAACCAGGTAAACATCTCACCACTGTTCCCGATTTTCAGATAATCACAAAGTTTATCTAATTACTTATTAGAGGACTTTCAAAAGTTGACCAGGAAAATTTAAAGGAAGAGCCAGCATTTTGCAGCATTTTATCTTGGCCTTTGAAACTGTAATTTTCCAATAGCAATCAATGCAAAATCCAGCAACCAGTGTCTGCATTTTGCTGTATGCAACTTGGACCGAAAGTTGGATTTTCTGGATTTGTCACCTTTTGAAAAGATTTTGATTTCCTCTTACGCATTTTAGTGAGTTAACCAAGACATAGACTATAAGGAAAAGAAACCGTGACAAAATACTGTGACACAACTGGAGGCAGTAAGACTCAAACACTAACATTTAAAACAGGAGGCTGCCCAAGCGCATTAAATAGCTTTTTTCTTCTACAACAGATATTTAACGGAGAGTTTTGAAATGGTTGTGTAGCTATGGCCAATTACAATGGCTTATTGAGAGAATATTTGGTGCTTGTTTTTCTGTGTCTTGTTCTATTCTTGTATTTTCAGCTCTTTTCTTCTTTATCCCCCCATTTATCCCTTTTTTTGTCTTCAGTCTGATCTTCATTATCTTTAGGACTGCTGCTAGGTAAACTCACATCATGTTGCTGGTCCTGGTGGTTAATTAAGACTTGCAGTGTAATAAAAGATAATTTTAAAATTAATTTGACTAGTAATTTAATCTAGTGATTTAGGTACTATCTAGAGTCTATAGTTGTACAAGAGGACGGGATCTCTGCACAGTCCTGTATTATTTTATGTAAAAGGGGGACTGTTAAAAGAAGAAAAAAGGCAACGCTAACAGGAAGGTGATGTTATCTTTCCTCTAAAAGGGAAGAGGACTGCAAGCGTTCTGAGAGTTTACGTGGCAGCTTGAGTCCCGAGATTCGGAGTCAGACACATGGAGGCATCGCAGATGTTGACAGCCTGGTGTCTGTTCAAACCCAAACAAAAGGCACCAAATACACTTTGTAGACCACTTTTCCACCAATCTTCAGCTTGAATTCTGAGTGGGCATCTGAGCATCTTTCTTCAAGTTCATGAAAGCATGGCTGTATAAGGTCTGCTTCGCCCCAAATCTTGTTTCTGACAGCAGTCACAAGTGGATTCTCGGGAAAGTGTGAAACCAGAGCAAGCATATCCAGTCCCCAGATACTCTCCCAGCCTCCAACAATTTGCAGCTCAGAATCCCTCTAAGCCAGAGACTGTGTCAGCAATAATAGTTTTCCCTTCCATGAATTTATACAGTCTCCCAGCAAGGGCTAATATAAGTAGAGGAGAGATTCTCCAAAAGCTGAACTGCTGACTTTCAACGGGAGCGAGATGCCCAGCTTCTTAGCATACTTTGGAATACCATATATTGATAAGTATCATGGATATCTTTCTCTAGGTATTCTAAACAGGCCCTCATGCCATTGTCCTATTGATTTTTCACTTACTGTAGTAGTAGCAGAACCACATTTTTTCCTATGCAAAGACTAACTGAAGCTTGAATTGGTATAGAAAATAGGCTGGAAACTCATGATAGAATGGCATAAAAGCATTTCACACAGCACACATGCCTTACATGCATATGTTAAACAGTTAAAAATCTGTGAATCTATGTGCTCCCTACAAGAGTCATTCACGTTGCAAGATACAATTGAACTGCTAAGGTGTCTCAGTACTTACTGATCTTTTTGCATGTAACTGGGGCCAGATCCTGATACTCTTTTTCACACCGGAGAACGTCTCCACAAATGGCCTCACCATTGTCAGATGTGCACTTGTGGAGGCAGCAGTTCTCTTGATACTGAATATCATTAGACGCTGGGCCTCAGGATGAAATTTTTTATATGCTGACAGACTTCAGCAGTGCACAGTAGGATGAAGGCCTTCCAGAGACATTCAGCATAGTTTGTGAATTCTACCCTTTACGCAGGAGCAAAATAATTGTTCAGATAACTCAGATGCTGCATTAATTTAACAAGGTAAAATACATCGATAATCCTGTCCTGTGTTTTTGTTTGCCCAATGTTATGTTTGAAATGAGGAATCTAAAATCAGTCTCGTTTTCAGACAGAACAGATTTTTTACACAGTTCAAACTCACAAACTACATTATTTTTAATCTGTTGCCTACTACATACCAATGAGGAAAATCTGGGTATCGTGTCTTAAACTGCTATGCAAATGATGCTATTTGTAAGTATTAACATAATTTACTGCTTACAGTCATATTCTCATTTCTAATAATTCTACCAGAATGGAGAGTCTTTTCACTGTACTCTTAGCCTGCAGGATAGTCTTTCATCAAGAAGCTGAATTTTTTAATAACCTGCCAGCATACGTTTTGTATGTGGCAGCCTATGCCGATGACACAATGTCTTCATTATCAAAAGAAACAGGTCTACATACTGTAATAGGACATTAAAGCATGCCTGTGCTCATAAACTAATGCTTTGATGTTTAAATGTGTATCATTACAATGGTATTCCTTAACAAAGGATGATTTTAATCCTCTGCTCTCAATGGTAATACTCAGTGGAGACTGCAATTCATTATATATAAAAAAGGTCTCCCGTTCTACGAATGAGGGCTAAACTCAGAAGGCAGAAACATTTGAACGCGCATATTCAAACAAGACATTTAAAATGGCAGCAAGTTTCACGCTTTGCCAAAGCCCGCTGTAATACTGGTCTGGATTTATGGAAGCTTTCCTGCTGACTCTAGGAAATGAGATCAAATATGTTATTCCATATATATTTTCCAACCTCCAACAAATCATAGAATCATAGAATCATAGAATTGTTCTGGTTGGAAGAGACCTCCAAGATCATCGGGTCCAACCATTAACCTGTCACTACCAAGTCCCCCACTAAATCATATCCCTTAGGGCCTCATCTAAACGCCTTTTGAATACCCCCAGGGATGGGGACTCCACCACCTCCCTGGGCAGCCTGTTCCAATGCCCGACAACCCTTTCGGTAAAGAAGTTTTTACGAATGTCCAATCTAAACCTCCCCTGGCGCAACTTGAGGCCATTTCCTCTTGTTTTGTTGTCTGTTACTAGGGAGAAGAGACCAACCCCCACCTCTCTACAACCTCCTTTCAGGTAGTTGTAGAGAGCAATAAGGTCTCCCCTCAGCCTCCTTTTCTCCAGGCTAAACATCCCCAGTTCCCTCAGCCGCTCCTCATAGGACTTGTGTTCCAGACCCTTCACCAGCCTCGTTGCCCGTCTCTGGACACTCTCCAGCACCTCAATGTCTTTCTTGTAGTGAGGGGCCCAAAACTGAACACAGTACTCGAGGTGCGGCCTCACCAGGGCCGAGTACAGGGGGACAATCACCTCCCTACTCCTGCTGGCCACACTATTTCTGATACAATGTTTATGTTTAAGGGTTTCTAACGGGTTGATTCCTGGTTGCATCAAAGCTCAGCATAAATGCAGTATAAACGGGAAACCAAAGAAAGCCAGTTATCGCTATGTCCTTTATTCAGAGTCACTTAGCCATGAAAGAATTAAAAAGGCACAGAAAGAGGAACACGAACACTAGGTAATACCGCTTATATAGGGAATTTATACCAGTGAAGAACTAGGCTTGGTGAATTATGCCTTCCGCCCCACTGACTCGGATGGTGGGAGCGGGATCTGGGTATATTCTGAGCCCCGGAGAGCTCAGTGGCCAGACGGTGCTTCCACTGGGGCGGCCCTCCAGTCCTCCATACTGCCTGACTCGCACGGAGTGCGGGATCTTCAGCAGATCAGAGAAATTAGCCCTTCGGCTTTATATGATAAGCTCTGTTTTATAATGTGGAATTATTTTGTAGATGTCAAATGCAACAGAACTGTAATCAGCACAATTTGAAATTTTAATATACAATATAATTCAATCAAACAAAAATTTCAAAACAGTTTTGATTGAATTAAAAAAATCAAAAGAGCTATAATGAGTAGTTTATGTAAATTAAACAATTCTTTCTGGATACATTCCTTCTGGCTTTAAAACCATTACATTAGGAATGAATTTGGCACAATATACAGAAATATCAAATGCTTATTGAAATTAACACATTTAAATACCAGTGACTATTTAAACTACAAATAGATCTCTCAGTGCCAGAACTAATGAAGTCTAGTTTCAGATGGCTTTTTCTGCAGTTGAAATGTATCATCTTACAACCTCTCTCAATCATGTGGATTCTTAGGAATCTACCAGCGCATGAGTTCATGCTATACTGTTTCCCTCAGTTAAGTATTTATAAGATCTCCCTCCTTACCTAAACACCCACTGTAATGGAACTTGCAGGAGTCTAATGATCTCCGAGACCTCAAGTGTTCTGTCTTATACAGCTGAAAATAGCTAACAGGTTTAAAAGTTATTAGTGAGGAAAGATGTACAGAAAAAAGAATCCTTGAAAGCCAGATTAAAAAGTAATCCATTTGTATGTGGTTTCAAATTGATTAGTATTGTTCAACTATATTAATTCAACACTTTCATTCCAGTAATTCCAAGTTTCTATGTAGATATAAGGCTCTGCTGCCTATATACTTTCATTTATACATGTCCTCACTATGGATAAAAAGAACATTGTAAAATTTGCACATTATTGCATACGAAGGAAACGTTACCACACCCAACTTATTCCACAGTTGGATGCCAGGCATTCATTTATATTTTAGAATATTTAACAGTTTTGTTTGAATTATTGTTACTGTGTACAAGCTAGTCTGGAGTCTGTAATATCAACTCTTACCAATGTCTTAAAATGAAAGCTCAGAGAAAAGATTTACTGCGAGGAAGAACCCCAGTGGACTGTTAAGAAGCCATGACAACAAACAAGGTATGCTGCTCCTTTGTTACTTACATGCGCCCACTTCTTGCTCCATATCTCAGGGCTGAATCTCTGACGTTCCTTTTGAAGCCAGTGGTAGCATTTCAAATGCGAGATAATGTCACAATAGGCAGTGCCGTTTCCTCCGGACTCATCATTCGCTTTAAACAACCAACGCCGCACTTCCATATTGTCAATGATCAGCTGGCTGAGAACACTGATCATCTGTGGAGCGACGACACAAAGATATTTTGCACTGTGACAATATTAAATCGTTCCTCGATTTAGACCTCCGGTTCTCAAATATTTGGACTTCAGCTTTAGTTTCTAACTATGGTTTCTGTTTCTTAGAGATGCTTGTGTTGTTAGAGTTATCTTGGATACTGAGCGAAACCAACCCTGCACATTTTTTGATGAATCTATGGCCTTCATCCTGTACTTGAGTCCACTTGGGCAGACTACCAAGCAACAGAGCGCCTTTGGTGGTCAATGGAGCTGTATTCTGCAGAGAGGAATTTGCCTGTCCAGGCTTTTTTGTCCAATTAAGATCTTAGGTTTTGGATAACCAGTACAGCTTAATAAATGTTTGTGACAGGGAATAACATGGGATGGCCTATACTATTTGCAAAATCTGAGAAATAATCGTGCCAGATTCTAACACCAGCCAAACATCTGTGAAATTTTCCTACTGGAGAGTACATTATATGGTTATAAATGTATGAAGGAGTTACCAGGCAGGCTTTATAAAAATGCTAATTATTTATTTGTGTATGTACACAGATTGAAATGGCTTTAAAATGCCTTTTGCCCAGCTGGCGTAGGATGCAATTAGCTTCTTAGAAACTGCAAATGCCTTTGAACCTGGTGAAAGTAGTATCAGATCTTGTTGCATTGGCTAGAGCCTTCTACATTTTTACGTCGTAATTTTGGGGACGTTTATTTTTTTTTTTTTAACATTGACCTAAAATACAATTACATGTGTGTTCCAGATGCTATTATTTGTGGCTTTTGAGAATTGCATCAATGTGTTTTTTTTGATGACTACCCTACAGTAATGAAAAGGATCGATAATACTGTAAGGACTATACCAAACAAAGAATTATGTGCTATCTTTAAGTGAAAATTGAATTGTGCTTTAACATAGCGTCACCTTGCTTTGATTATTTAACCTAAAATGTCAATATTTCATACAAGCAAACAACAGAAGTAGAACTTCCATAACACTGTAGTATGAATCAAAAGTATTAGATTCACATAAATTATTTAACAATAAATCAAACAATTGTTTTTCAGATCACTGATCATCTATTTATTTCATCTACTATAGAAGTTGCAATGTATTTGTGTAGCTTAGATTGTTTTCAGTGTTAAAGGCGATTAATAAAAAGCAAAGCGATGTGAAAAGCCTCTCCAAGAAGTAGGAATACCTACAAACCATGGCACTGATTATTTTCCTATATGAGGTGTAGCACCACCATAAAAATATATTTTAAAAAGACAGTACAGATCATACTTAGACATACCATTGCAAATTGCAAAAATCAGCTTATAGAATGAAATACTGAGGCACTGAATGCAAAATAAACAGATGTAAGCTGAACAGAGTACAGGAAACTCTTGTGCCTTGTAGTTTTAGTATAGTAACATTTTGTTCTTTTCTTACTGGTCCTGCTAACGAGATAGGTGAATTTAGCAATGATAAGCTGGATACAAAGGGAAACTCCAGTTGCAGATATGCTCAGTGAACCTCAGATTGAGTAGGCTGACTGCCTAAGTGGAAGCAATTTTCCCTTCATCAAATACTTCATTTTCCCAGAAATCCTTGTTCTATTTTCAGTCACTGGTAAAACTCCTATTAATTTCATCGAGGCCATGACTTCATCCATGGAGCAGCAGCACAAACTGTTTGAAATAACTGGACCAAACGCCCTTATATACTCTCAAGAAAGACCACAAAGAATGCCACAACAATGGTATTACTTCCTGACTAGGATACAAACTGCATTTAATTGGTCAGAGAGCGCCAAAAAAGAACCCAACCTCATACGTGATTTAATCAAACCCAGTTAGGGTCTAATCAATAGAGCCAGTGCAATGGTACAAAGTTTGCATCCTATCAAGTGAAAACAGGCATCTGCATGTTGACGCATCCCAGACCGCATCCTGCTTACCTGCTCCTTGTTGTAGATGTCAGATTCTCCAGGAGGGGTTGGCACACAAGCACTGGCAAAAATTCGTTTACTTCCAGACTTGGTACTATAGAGATGAGCCACTTCTGGCACCGAGCCCAATATAGGCACGTTTAGCATGTCAGCCACTGCTAAATCATCGTTGTGGGGAACCCCTCCAATAATGTAGGCATCTCTGCCCTGGATAAGAATTTTTATTCTTTTGATTGTCTTGGGACTGTACTTCAGCTGAGTGGCTAGACACATGTGATGCTTCTGTATAAAGATAACATTATTCTTGTTAAAAGGTGTTCTTTTCTATTCCATGAACCTAATTTATAATGTTGCACACAATAAATACATTATTAATAGCAGGCTGGGTTATGACCTATCCTGTAGCTTAGCAGTTTAAATTGATAAAAGCTGTTGGGGTGAGGCTCCATAATCGTGCACATCTTTAGTGTGTTGGAAATGGGCTCACTGGGAATAGAACTAATTACTACACATCTGTATTTATTTGATCCATGCGGAATTATCCTTCTGTCAGTCGGCAGAGAGGCTGGTGGCCTTTGGATAATAGTGATTCATCTCAGCAACACTTCTGGCATGGTTTAACTCTAAAGCTCCTAAAAATCAATACAAAAATGAAGAAAAACCCCTATAGCAGGGAATGTATTTCACCATACAGTTCAGTAGTATTTTAAGTGATTCTCTGAGAATAAAACACTTTGATTTACCAAAGCTTTCACTGATCACATTAAATTACTGGGGATATACATTTCCATTATGCCATAGTTCTGATAGCTACTGTAAACGCAACTGCACAGTACTGAAGGAGAGGGCAGTATTTTTGTTGTTGTTTAACATATGAGGGTTTCAACTTTTTGGAAGGAATTTTTCCTTTCTTCTGAAAAAGAAGATCTATTGCCCAACAAGCTGTTCATGACAGATGCTATAATCTCTAAATTTAAACTATTAGTCATGGCAGGTGACACCTCAAAAACATTTTCTACAACATATCCTATGCGTGGCCTGCAGATAACCCAATTATCTTTCCAAAGGTATTGATAGAGGTGCACTGAGGTTGAGACCGATAGGGATGGACATCATGCAGAAACGGTACAAGAGACATCCGCTGCAATAGATTGCCACAAACAAATCATAATCACATCAAAGAAGAAAATCTTCACAATGAGATTTCATCTAATTGAGACCCTAGTCAGGAAAGCATTCCTTTCCAGGAGAGCATAAATACTGGAATTGCTAGGGATTTCCAGGACTGGAGAACCAAGAATATTTTCCTTCAAAGTCATGGATGCTCCTTCACAGGGATTGAAGTATAAATCCCGATTCCAATACCTGGACGGTGGATAAGGAGATGGGGAGCCCCTGGAAGTGGACAAAAGGGATCCCCTTTTGCCAATTCCTCAGTGCATTCTCATACCAAACACACAGCTCCTAACAGTGCCCAAGTCTCTCTGTAAGGAGTCAGACATACCACAAGGATGGGAAGGATATAAGTCAGAGAAGTGAGACACTCTTCAAAGTTCTAGTATGAAAAAGGGAGTCACAGAAGTAGAAGGGCAAAAAGAACAACAAACAAGTTTCCTGGAGTCTTTTTCCTTCCGTCAGTTTTAAAACAGAGACTCTTAATGTTCTGATTCGTTTCCTTTCTCTTGAGTGCTGGTATCAAAGCAGGGAGATGGCCCGTTCTGTTGGTCTCATGGCAGAGTTCTGCCATGTAGCAAACAGGATCAATTTCCAGCCCCGGTCACTTGCTCCCTGGGGCCACGAGTGGTGATGTAGGGACGAGATTTGCTTTGTGTCTCTCAATAATGGATTTTACAGTTAATTAAGGAGTGCAGGAAACAGGCTGTAAAATCTAGTTCATTCCTGCTTTGAGAGCGGTGTAGCTGCCATGATATATAGTAGCGCGAGTGAAAGCAGGTAAAAGCAGGAGAACCGAGGAATCCTCAGAATTCCAGCACGATGCACAGAACAGTGGTTAGGAGGGTAACCGAAGGGGCAGTTCTTGGTTCTCAAGCCTGTTCAATTTTTTTTTTTTTAAACTTCTCAAGATCAGAGAAGCTAACCTTGGAATCAACCTCACCGCGACGAGCAAAGCTACCTCTATGCGGTTTTCACATGCTGCGAGCAGAGAATCAGGGTAGTGTAACCCGTTGTTAGAAGTGTTTCACATTGCACCTGGATGCACTGAGTCACAAGAGGTCATTCTAATAGCTAGCAAATGCCTAAGGACACCAGTGTACAGACACCCTTTTCTCGCAGTCTCTCTCTGCCTCCCCTCTGCAGGCGCCAAGGAGCGCAGGGTTACCTGCGTCTGGGTGTCTTTTCCACAGATTTTCCTTCCATCCAGTTCCATCAAAAGAGCTAGGAAACTGGGCAAGGCTGATTTGTGCTTCTAGAATTGCTCAAAGGAGCCTGCTAAGGTGGCCTTCAAGCCACACTTTCATATATTAGGAATAAATTCAGTTACATTAGGTACAACAAAAGCTTTTTATTAAATAACCCAGGAGAAAGATCCTTAAAAAGAACCTGTAAAGCTCTAACCCTTTCACAGACAAAATGACAGCTACATCCATGGTCACTGAAGCCAAGGGATGACTAGGATCAGTTATGAGTACAGATTCTTCTCCACACAAAAGATACATTTCTTGGCCACATTAGTTAATAGAGGGTAAAGAACACGGGCTTAATGAAAACCAGGTGGTTTGAGGATTTTGCGCCTGAAGAGGTGCGCCACACGGAACAGCCAAGGGTATACCTCAGCCTGCCATCCCGTAAAACCTCTGAGTGCCCATCCTCTCCGATGGCACTCGGCACTAACACACCTCTCAGCATCCCACAACGGGGTGAGTGGCGCGGTCCATAGCCACGAAGGAACCACGTAGCCCTTGTAACTAAGGTTAGCTCCCTACATCAGAGCACGTAACTTTTCCCAGTAAATCATAGCTGCATAATAGATTTTCACAAAGCTGTTTGCCGTTCAAAGAAGAAACTATGTCTGGGACATTTCAACAGAAATCGGAAGAGTGAAGGGTATACACAAGAGATGCATGCCTGAAAACAACCTGCTTTCACATTAAAACTATTTCAGCCAAATCACCATGACCAAAATTGTTCATGAAAGCCATTTCCCACTCTGGTCAGCCTGTCCATGTTTAACAGCACATCTTTTATCCATAATATGATGTGTTTTAGATGATATTTTTAGCATGTTTTATGTAGAAGGCTTCTTAAAGCTTCCTATATTTGGTAGTTAGTACTGGAAAAATAACCCAGTATCCAGAGAAAACACAGCTACAATTGTTAAAGTGCAATTTAAAAAGAAAAAAAAAATATATCACTGGTATTTATCAAGGGTTTGCCTTCCCAATAATTTTACTTTACAAGGTGAAGGCCCAGCAGAGGCAGCTGCGATTCTTGTAGGTTTCCAGTGTTCAGATAAAAGGACAATACTAAAGAAAAGCCAGCTCCTAAAACCACAAATATCCTCTGGATGCGTTTCTCCAACTTCAGAGAAAACAGAACACATTCACATCTACAGAATTAATTTTAACTATGGCAAAACTATCGGAGAGCTCCGACTCGGGGGTCCCTCCCTATGCAGCAAAGAGCTAAGCACTCTGCTCACATAGGTGTTTTCAGACGATTTCAACAGAAAAGGATTCATACATATACACAAGCATTTTGCTGAGCAGTATGCTACTACAGAACTGCATTTGAAAACCAACACGTTTACAAAATATAAGAAGCTGCTGTACCTTCTGAAGCCATCAGTTTCAATCACTATATGGTATAACAGATACTTGTTCAACAAAATAACTAGAAGAGGGTTATTAATATATATCGAAAATAGGCGCAGGGCTTCAAGCATAGACCCTGGAGATATAAACGTACCACGAAGTTTCGTAAAAATCAAATCTCAGCTAAGACACTGTGGACTTAATATTTAGAATCTAAAATTATTCTCCGACTGTAAAGAGCCTTCACTGCACTGGAGTATTTTCAGAAACACTGCATGTAGTGTACATTAATTAAGGTCTCTTTCTAGAACGGGTTTTAGCACATGGATTTAAAACTGACTTGACAGGTTTGGAACTAATATTTCTCTATTACCTAAGTCGTTTTCAGTTCTGTTCTTTAAGAAGTTCTCCATTGGATTTAATTGCAAGAAACACTACAAACACATGAATGATTGAATGCTGGGCTACCCAGAGATAAAGTTTGAGTAATAAGAATGGTTTATTGCTACGATTTGCTTAGAGATATAAATCCATCAAGTTCCCAGTCCCAAGCATATAGTAAGAAGGGACAGTGGTCTACAAATAGCCAATATAGGACTAAGTCTATAAAGCTAAACCGGGATATTTATTTCCAATGCTCTAACTAGTAGTCTAATCAGTAAAGCCCTTAAACTTGCAATAATATTTCACTGATGTGTACCAGAGCGTTACAAGTTATAAAATTTCCAATTTAATTTTACTGCATCCCTCAAGCTGTAGTAATTAGAAGACAAACTCACAGGGAAGCTGTTTATAGCTTCAGGGGTGAGAATTTTGAACCTGTCCTGCAGGTCACCCATGTCCTCAGGGTTCCCAGATCTAACAGCTGCCTGCAGACCCAGGAGTTTATTGTAATACTGCAGTAACTCCTCACTCAGATGAAGGGGGCAGATGTAGATGACGTCCACATTGGCATCTAAAACAAAGGGGCACAATGTTCATTACTGGAAGAAAGGTACACTCCATTCAGAACAGCAATCTGATAATTCCTGACCATTTGCTAACAAACAGCTTCCCTAAAAGAGCACTGGAAAGAAAAATGAGATCTGTAATTCCCAAATCTTAGTGGTTTAACTCCTTTTTCTGTGCTTCAGCATTTCTCTGAAGACAGGTCAGCAACCCAAAGAAATAGCTAGTTTTCAGAATTCAATCTGCAAAACATATTGGGGGCAGAATTTTGAAAGTGTTGCAGGGGGATTTATATGCGCGACTCACATTAACATCAATGGGAATTGCGCACTGCTTTAAAAATATATCCCATTAACTTCAGTAAATTATAAAACTGAGCTATTAAGTTTAGAAAGCTGATGAAATTGCAGTTTCATATGCTGCCTGGATTTTGCATGGCCTGTTCCTATTCTTGTCCTGTCCACATAAAAGCTCACGGTAGGATACCATTAATAACTATTGCTGAGCATGTGAGAGTGCAGATTAGCTAGTTAAATACCACAGTGTGAAAATCTGGTTTTCTGCATGTAAAACAACTTGGGCTGAAAGACAGTGTGTACACAAACACTTAGAGGCGAGAAAGTGAAAGTCTTTAATATATGCCGTTTAGGAAAATTTTAACTACTCTGCTCTTCTAAAATATTAATGTTAATAGATGAGCTAATGAATTAATGGGCCTTGCAACATCAATAGAACACGCTGCCAAAAAGCACTCCTAGGTTTTGATCCAAGTCCTGCTGAAATCAGTAGGAAGTCTTTCATTGTCTTTATTGGGCACAGGAACAAGAGCCTGGGAAGTGCCAGGGACAACTGCTATTACATGTGCATGAATCAGAAGCAAAGCAAGTATTGGACTAAGGAAACCCCGAGCCCAACGTTATACAGGAATAAGATATCCCCTTCTTTCACTTTGGTTTGCCATACTGCTGCAGGCAAACAACCCACATTAAAACCGTGAGGCCAGAATCTCAACTGAAGCATTAAAGTAGCACAGCATCCGACAGTCAGCCCTGTATCTGAAGCCCCGACAGAGACTTTATATAATACAGTTCATTACCATATAACTTTTTAAAATAATTAAAAGAACAGAACTGCTAGTCAATACTCTATTGCTTTTAGGCATTTACTCAGACTTGCAAAATGAGCCTGAAAATTTACCAGCTAGGGTACAAAAAGACTATTGCCAACGTCGGCTGTAATGCTGAATGGACTGCACTGTCAAAAATTGACAGGCTCAAGTGAATTTGTTGAATAAAATGCTGCAACACATTTTACTACTCTTAGCACTGCCCTATAAAGAGACATTCAAGTCTCCTTTGGACACAGTGGGGCTCCAGAGACAGATTAACCCATAGGAGGTCACAAGCAGCAAGGAAATCCTCTGGTATTCTAAAGAAAAAGAAAACCAATATGGTAAATATCAATGCTCTTCTACCAGGCTCAGGTAAAGCATCTGAGCTAGTCAATAATTAAGTTAATATTTAACGAGTTTGTATCTTACTCATGGTGTATTTTACATTTTACAGTAGAACCAATTTTCACGTTCACAGATTTTAAAGTGAGAAAGAATGCCTGTTTAATGTGTTGACTTTGTCCCTTTAAGTTTCTAACTATCATTTTAGAGACAAAAAAAAAATCTATGTTAAAAAAATGAAAAAAAACCCCCATCCTGTACTGCGGAAAAACAATATTAGTGCCTAGATAATATATAAAGGCAATTACATTATTATTTTAGGCAACTGTAAATTTCTGGATCTAATACATTTTTGTTACAAACTTAGTAAATGGCATTTATAAAATAATAATGATACTGAAATATACATGAATCATGTAAAGTATGTCATTCCAGGGAGCCAATGAAGTTGGTCACTGACAAATAATATTCTTCACTGTTTTGCTTAAAAGAGAACTGTCATTCTAGGGAAAACTTTTAAATATATGTCTTTTGCCTCATTTGCTAATTTAAAAAAAAATTGGTTTAAATAAGGGCTTGCTCTTCTCTAGCACATCTTTCTCTCCGTATGAGCCTGAACGAACACTAGCAGGATTAGCTACCTAATTTTGTAGAACACTAAACACTTTTGATCATTTGGGGTGCTCAGCATGCCACAGGATGAGGCTGCTGTACCTTATCACGGAGTCAGAAAGAATCAGCATGTTTTTCTTATGAATAACATGGACAGGAGCAAATGCCATAGCAGATAAATTACTTCTGAGGTTATATGTTCTCTCTATTTAACATTAATACAAAAAGGAAGTCCTCATCGGTCATTCTCTTTTACTCACAGCTATGGGCAAATAATGATCAAAAAATAGGCAGCCAACAGCTCATAACATACCCAGTATGTCACACAGCCGTCCCATCTGCACGTTCTGTTGGAGAGCAAGATCGGGAATATGCTCACGGATGCATTGGGAATATCCTAGAAAACAAGTAAAGCCCCCCCCCAACTGTATTCAGAAAACCCCCAGCACACATTTGAAAGAAATCTGAGTTTTGGATTAAAAAAAGCTGTAACAGAAATATTTCAAATCCCAAACATGGTATAGCACTAATTGCATCATCTTTATGAATTTACTTTTATCAGTGAACTGATTAACATCATGTTTTTATGCCATGAGATTTTAAATACAGACCTAAACATTACAGACCTATAGAGCTTTGTAATTTAAACATCTAGACTATTTTGTTTGAGTCTTCCATGTTGCTGGATTTTTTTTTTTAAACACTGAGAAAAATGACACCATCATTAAGCAAGAATCCTGGTACATTTTGTCCTTCACACAGATAAAAGGCAACAAACCCACTTCATTAAGGAGATGTCTCAGCGATACCTGATCACTTTGTTGCAGAGGATGAATGAGTGGCAGCCTGTCTGAGCTGGGATTATCTATCTGGAGGTCAGACTTCCAACTGATTGCATACTCGCATTCAAAAAGACTGCGGTAAATGACATGACCACTGTAACTATAATCTCTAAACCTGTAATTTTTAAATTCAGCTAATTCTAAATTAATCAGTGTGTATATACAAGCCCGCAACACCACACGATGCGAGTTGCTGGTTGCAATAGCTGTGACTGAATCAATAAGGAGGTTAAGCCTAACATTCAGTGCTTAGCATAAAATCTTGACTGATCCGGTAACAAGATCCTTACAACATTTCCATATATCTGCACATGACCAGTCATCTGAAACTTATGAAAAGCTTAGTTGGACTAAAATCTGCTCAGTATTGCAGTGTGTTCATTTTGAGAGACAGCAATAGTGGATCTTCCAGGCAAATTACAAGGACAATTATTACAAGAAATCAGCATTCTAAGGTGCTGTGGCAATGACACTTTGCACACAGGAGAGCAGAACATAATACAATACAGAGAAATGGAAATCACCAGTTTCATTTATAGTAATTTCTTGTAAAACTTACATATTGTAGTTAGCACAATGGTACTGGGCACCCGCAGAACTACATCAATGTAAAAGATACCGATTTTTTTTGCCACTCTAGTATTAAGCTACAGTAATTTGAAAGAGCTTGCTCTGATTACTTAAACTTTAGTCCTAAGGCTTCATTTTGTTACCTCAGGTGGGGACCAATTTTAAGCCACTAACAACGCTGCCTAACAATTTCAAAACATTTACATTTCAAACATGGAAAGTAGCTGATTTCCCTACATTAAACTGTTCTCTGGAAAACACATTTGTTTCTAAGAACTAAATCTGGGCAGAAAAATAACATGCAAACATGACTTGGAAAACCAGTAATGATTTGAAAGGAATAATAGTTAAAGTAGCAATCGAACAAAAGTTAAAGCTTGCACGTTGCTATGGTTCTGCAGAGACACTATAGCGTTATACCAACTACCACATGTACTTTTCTCAGATATGTTAATAAAACACATTAATTCACAATATATTAGCTTCCATTGACATGGCCCCATTAGATTTAATGAGAGGAATATTCACTCCTTGTGAATCATTCACCTTCCAATGGACATGATGAACCACATTAATCCTCACACCTGATACCTTTTGAACGCTCTGTACTTACATGGCTGGTCATCTGACAACGCTTATTAAAGGCAGACTTAACATTCCTTGCCTTGCAGTTTAAGCAAAATTCAACCCAAATGAATTACAGATACTGTGATCATAGTCTACACGTTCCAGGACAACTATAACCTATGCCATCATTTCTGTTTTGTTCTGTACAGCTGGTTTATGTATCACTAACATTTTGCGCTACAGCATTTGGTCTCAAGCGCATGAAACATTTCAGATAGATTTGCATTTGCCAGAAGCCAAAGCTCCTATTTTGATTCAAAGAATCACTACTTTAGTTGATCTATACCTGCAATCTGGGTAAGTTAGACTCCGAATGGTGTCTGAAAATAGTGATGTTGACAAAAGCCAGCGGTGGCAGAGCACTTCAGGATGCGGTTGTTCGTTTGCAGAAGGCATCAGTGCATCGTGGCACTCGCCGGTGGAACTGGTCTGCAGGAGGGTCAGCCTTGCAAAGCGAGAACTAAGCATTTTGATTTCTCAGTTCAGCAGCACTGAAAGGACACTGAGGGCCTTCCTCCTTCACATGAGCTTTACAGTAGTGTATGTGCAATGCTCCCAATTCACACAGGGTTAAGTGTAGGGAGAGTTATAGAAGTACTAAAATAAGAGATGTACGAATTAATGGTAAAGGGCCTGCTTTCACCTCCCTTTTCAGCCTCAGCCATGACCTAATGCCCTTTAACTGCCATTTTCTTAATAACTTTTGCTCATCTCAAAGCGTCTTCTCTCAACAAGGAACCCACAACACTTTTCAAACCCGCCTTTGGAAAAAGCAGTAGCAGTAGAGAGCGGGAGGTGGATGACAGTTTAAGTAACCGTGGGGTGATATCTGAAGGGGAAGGAGGAAAATGAGCTAAGAGTCAGCCACCTCCTGCTTCCCAGTGCTTGGGACAGGTCTAATAAATAATACCTAACTTTTCCCACCATACTCGGCACACCTGCTGTTCAGCTGAAACTGCTTTTAAAAAGGATTCAGTTACCACACAAGAGGAAGCTTTGATAAATATACAGTAGGTTATATAAGGTGACAAATTTTATTTATTGTAAATGTAACTGTTCGGGTAGAAGGATTGAGCAATCATTTAAAAATAGTAGAATGAAAAGAGAAACAGTATTTGAATCCCAAATATTGCAGAAGCGTATTCATCCATTAGAGTGTGGGAGTAAATCTGATTAGAAAGTTCAAATTCATTTTTCCTTGCACTAGCTGGCAAAAATGCTAAACAATCTTTAAACAATGGAATCTACTTCCTTTTTTTAGCTGCACTAGAAATCCAAAGGTTTTGTTTTGGTGAAATAAATGGAAACATTTGTTCCTCACAGCAGTATAATTTAAGCCCTTCTCTATCCCTTTTCCTGGATTACTTCCAGAAACTTGACATGAGTCTGAAACTGTTGTGAAAATGAAGACTGCTGAGAAATTTGCAGTTATGATTCTGTCTCCATTTATTGGAATTCCACTTGCATGGGAAGAAAAATCAGACTCTGACTTGCCCTAAATGCTGAAG